>JAYRBW010129423.1:0-16176 GCA_036023295.1 Invenusta paracnida
TTTATGAAATATCATGTTTAGACAACTTTTATTCAACTTGAAAAAGTAATTTTTCAGATTTTGAAAATGACAGTTCGTGAAATGACCCATATGATAGTAAAATTTGTGCTAAGAAGTTTTGAGAATTCTTGATTTCTTGCCATCATCCACAAATTTCAGGTATATGTAGTTGTACACCACTTAAATGTCGGTGTCTTGTCGTGCACTGTATCTCTTCTGGCAGATTATTATTAAACAACAGTTGCATCAACACAGTCGGCTATGTCAGTTTTTGAAAGCTTGAGTTGATAGATGTTTCTCATAAAATGTTCTATGTTATTTATTATTCAGTTGTTATTTTTCATTGTACCAGTAGTTTGATGCTTACCAGTTGATATTCTTAATATAACAAACTAATTGACACTGACGAGGAAGCTATTTGAGCAGCAATTTGATTGTCTGTTCTGAGTATGTGTCTTTATCAATAAAAGAATACATTCACAACTACTTCAAATCGTATATCTGTGTTTGTTTAGTTATAGTTGCAAATTTTGGATTGTGTTGAATTTATTAAAATACTGATCTTACTGTCATTCAAGCGGCTAAAGTCTAGAAGATCAGAATATGTCATTTTATAAAAATATTTCATAAAGCCAAATAATAAAAAAATATATATTTAAACTAAAATATTTTAATATTTAATGAATTAACTAACATTGATTATATATCCAAATAAACTTCTAAACAATAAAACTTATGGTGTATTGTTTCATTTTATAATTATATTTTTGACAGTATATCTTACTCAAATAGTTGTAATGTACAAGTGTACGTAAGGCACGTGTTCGCATTATATACATTAATGTAAATTAATAATTACAAATATTCCTGTCAAAATTATTTACAAAAATGTGTGCAAAAATTACCATAAAACATAAACGTAATTGATACTGCAAAATAATTGATAGCATATTCAAACAAGAATACTTTGTTACAAAAATTCTACGTTATCATTATATTTTGTAACAAAGTATTCTTGTAATTAATTCAATAACAATCGTTTTAATGATGTCTTAGTTTATTAATTTAATAATTACACGAATCAAACAGGCTGATATTTCATGTAATAAATACAAAAAAATTGTATTCTCTTACGCTTCATTATTTGTAAAAATGTGTGTAATTTATTCAGTTTTCGGAATATTCTGTATGTAATACACTGAAATGTTATTTATGTGGATAAGAAATGTCACAATTCTATTTAATAAAAGTAAAAAGTACTATAAAACATTTACGTGCAGTTTCCTATATTTGCAATATTTATTTTAAAATATATGTACGCAATTTTATAGTGCCTCTTAGATAAACTAAATAATAAAAATTCTCGTAAAGTCTCGCACGTTGCATTTAAAATTTATATAAACAAATGTGCGAAACGGTAGTTCATTTAAAACTCTCTGAGATTTAAATATAGTTGTAGTAGAAAATATTGAATTTGTATGACTTTATTTTGTATGACTAAAAAGTTTATTTTATCAATTCTTATTAACTTATATGCATTTCGATAAATGTATTCACATAAAACCATATCATATTTTTTAATAATACAGTTACTGATGTGATCATAGATATCTTATATCGTTTTCTTTAATTGGTAGACTATTCCATTTTAGTAAACGAGTGTACTATTTAAAACTCGTTAAATTCAATAGGGCGGAGCAGGATGAGCATAATGTAGTAACATGTTACCAAAATGTTTAGTTTTCACCTAGACAATATTTTCTCAAATAACAACAAACTACAAAATGAATGAAACATCCATCCTAACTGATGACATATTTTCAAGAGACATTATTGAACTATTGCTGCTTTTCGAACTATTGCTTTATCGAAATCAAATAATGCCAAGTGTTTTATTCAGATAAATATCGATTTTTTAATATATATATTTTTTATTTGTATTTGATTTCCGTTTCGTATTCCTTGTTCAGACATTTATCAATATAGCTTACAAATCTAGATAAATAAGTTGTGATTATGACTATACATTGATAAATAATATAATTAATTTTCTCTTTGAATATTTCAATACAACCATTTTTAAATAATGATAATATGGTGTTTTGTCAGAATAATTAAACTAGCGCAAATTTAATGTGCTGCAAATAGTAACAATATAATAAATAGAATACCTGATATATTCAATTTATGTGTCGATTTTTTGGCAATATTATTAATTATATATAGCAATTACCTAAAATAAATCAAGGCTCATTTTTGAATGTCTTAAACAATATCAATATAAATATGATTAATTGTTAATTAATTAATGATAACACAATTTTTATTAGAATAAACATTTTATGTAAAAATAAAGTGTGCTTTCATTGGTTGAAATTTTGTTTGATGAATCTATGTGTATTTAAGGCTTATAAACTGATAGTTGTTCAGTCTGCTCTAATCCAATTATTCCCATACAAGTGTTCTATAGTCAAACATATTTAGCTAGTATTGTTGAATTTTATGATACTTTATTTAGTTCCGATATTCTATTTTGCAGGACTCACAGGAGCTGAAATTGGAATTGACCTCCATGAAGAGCGCCTTCTTGGCCTCAAGAAGTAGACTCTCGAGTTGCTTCTCCTCGGCGATTTCTGACATAAACATGGCGTGGAGCATGTTTTCCACAATTTCCTCTAGTGTGCTCCCCTCCATGTCTAAGAGCAGGGTTGCCTCTTTGAGGAACTTCTCAATGTCCAGACTCGCGCGAACCTCAGAAGAAAAGTCGCTCAGTGGAATTTTCTGCATCATAAATAGTTGCGACAAAAAAAGGGGTACACTAGTGTAAACTTGGTGTGTATCTACATACACAAAGTTAAACTATAGTTTTGATCAGAAGATAATTAATATGTTATCATACTCATGTTATGTACCTATCAATCGTAGAATTGTAAGTCGTTATATAATTGACATGCAGTCCACAAATCGAATACTTAATCTTAAAAATTTAACGCCGTTTGTGTATAGCTCAAATAAATTAAAATAATAAATACTAACTTTTAGTTCTAATTTTCCAAATAAAAACTGCAAAATGTATGTATCTTTAAAATAAAGTTCAATGTGGTTAATTTGAAAGAAGTATAGCTACAAAGCTATAATATTCATATCCCAATATAAAGATCTTATAATTTTTAATTTTTAATTATTAATATTAATACATGCAGCACACAGATTAAAGTATATATGTATGAAAAATATATGTATTATAACGTTCGCCAATCATGTTGGACTTATTTAATATAAACCTTAATAATATTAAAATTGATCGAATTTATTTAAAATAAAGAGTTATATTTCTCTGCATAAGAAATATAGAAGTATTATATAATATATAAATATATTTTTAATAATATTGATATACAAATTCGCCATTAATTTATGAAAATCTTAATATTTATATACATGGGTCATATTCCCATATGTTATAAATATAATTCTGATTCAGTTGACAAGATATAATTCACCAATTATTGAGAAATATATATCTAGATAAGTGCAAACTATATTAATATATGTAGACATAAAAATATTGTTTGATTGCAACTACATCGTAGCGTTGATGTCAATGATAATTACTCCATTGATCAATTCGTGAATTTGTACATCATTCATATTTTGGTGTTGATATATATTTATATTTAGGAATTCTCGCAGAGTTGTACTAATAAACAACACTCTTTAATGTACTTTCATCGTTTCCATATCAAAGTAGACATTTCTAACATTTTATAGATAAAAGTACATATATAGAGGAATTATATACATTAACACTTCTGCGTTTGAACTGGACTATATCAGTATGGGTAAGATGTAGAATGCAAATGTTTATCATC
Source organism: Invenusta paracnida (assembly GCA_036023295.1). Lineage (NCBI taxonomy): Eukaryota > Metazoa > Platyhelminthes > Proseriata > Coelogynoporidae > Invenusta > Invenusta paracnida. The sequence goes on from JAYRBW010129423.1 coordinate 3,873, forward strand.
TAAACTCGGCTCATTTCTGACAGTTCGTTTAAAATAGAATGACGCTCATTTGCTGTTTTTGAACTGTTCTTTTCTTCTAGGCTATGTATTCCTTCCTTTAAGAGTGATCATTTCAGCAAAATTGAACTATAGCACACGGTTCTTATAAGATATATTTGATGAAAACTGCAGGTTGAAATGATATCAGTTTTGGAATAAGAAAGAACGAGACGTTATTGAACTAGTTCCTATTTCTTCTTATTTTGAAATGTTGAGGTGCATAATATGATAATGGGAATCTTCTCTCACTCTTTTCTCTTTTCTGTTATTCTCTGTCGGACTAGCACAAAAATATAGACTTTCTTTCAGATGATATAAACCGTTGAGATAGAGCATAAATATTTACAATCTTACAACAGCCGGCGTATTAATAAGCCGTAACCTCTGGTCGATATATGAAATCACCACTGGCTTTGAAATATCTGCGTTTATTTTACTAGGAAAGCATATTTAAATGTAAATTCTTCCCGTGTGGTTTTGATACATGCTGTACACTATTTAATATATATATATTATGATACATTTAAGTATAAATAATGTTTTCCTTAACTACACATAACATAGGATGAATAGAATAATTCAAATTCATAAAACGTTATTAGTGAAATATATAAATGTTTAAATGATAGTTTTAAGTACAATTTCTGGTATTGAAAACGTTTAGCTTTGTACATTTTTGCACATTTATGCAAGTATTCCATATTCTTGTAAAAATATAATGTTTTTTAACTTATTTATTTTCATTTAAATGGTATGTATTACTTTTAGTATTAAAATATGTGATTGAACGCTATTTATCAAATATACATAAATATGATTTATTTGAGTTAATTAAGCGTAAAAATATCTATTATAAAAAAAATAGAATTAGTTACAATTTTGTATTAATAAAAAAAGTATACACATTGAATAATACATGTATTTTAATAAATAAATACTAATTGCATCTAATACATACTAACTGCCATAGTACTATCATGATTTTTAATCATACCATTTTTACAATTGAAAATATTTACGTTAATGTACACAATAAATATTTGTTTACTATAATAATACAAATTTTATACATTTATCGCAATGTGTAATACCATAACCCTAACCATACCGGGCATTTTTGCGAATCCACGTGGGGGGCTCATTAGGGCTCCTCCATAATTTTTTAATTTTAAATGAAATACAATATTTCTTTGATAATAAATTCCAGATACTTAAATATTCCAAATACATATTATAATAAAATAAAGTTGTGAAATTGTGCTTAAAATTGTAGTTAAACAAATATATTTTGTTACATATTCTTTTTTTGTGTTATCTGAACGAATAATTATTACTATTGTACTTTTTGAATTATTGCATGAAATTAGTAAATATTCGAATCAGAATTTCTTAGATTTTGAGATATTTTTTACAAAAAGTGTGTTGTCACATTACCACCCCTTTTGGTACACAGATGAATAGCGATAAAAGTTGAAAACTTTAATTTTGGAAAAAGTTATGGAAGTTTACCATTGCTCTATTTGTTTATTTATTAATCGGAAGAAAATGATGGTTAAAAAATATGCTTCAACTAATAATAAATATATATTTATAAATTCCAATAAACAGGATAACAATGACTCAAAAATCATAATAATAAATAATAATAAACTGAATAAAATATAAAGAGTCCAAATGCTACTAAAATTTAAAAAAATAATAAAAATTAATGCAAAATAAGCCTTATATTTTCTTGTAAAACAACCTATTCGTAGGCGAGACAAATTCAGAGTGAGAAATAATATATAATAGAAATACATAACATAGGTACACGGTGTGATACATAACATACTAAGCTGATAATACATGTGTAGATACAACTCAGCTGGGAACAGACAAGTCGCACAAAACAGTATTACGTAAAGGTTTGTGTAATAAAATTAAATGCAGTGGTGAAATGAATTTTTAGAAGGATCATAATAATATCCTTTTAGGTTTTTAATGTAGACATATTTTGAATTAATTTTATTTTTTCAAAATGTTAGCAGCATTTGGGCTCTTATTATATCCTTTTCCTTTTAACATTATGCAATTGGAATCACATCAATTTGTTTCAATAATATACTGATTTTAATGTCACAATTTACAAATTATTAAAACGGGATATCATAATTATGCTATATAGGCATATTTATACTTAGTGAACACACATTTATCCATTTTATATATTGCGCAAAATTATTGTGTTCAGCATAAAAGAATATACATATATATATACAAATATATCATAACATACAAAATTATTGACTTTGCAATAATTACCTTTGTATAACTAGCTTATATAATACTACATAATATATTAAATATTTGGAGTTTAGTGACCTTCACTTCAAAAATGTATAAATAAGCAATCGGTTTCAGATTCAATTTCATATTTTTCAATTCATACATATTCACAAATATACTGCGCAATTTATAGTTTACATCACCAAATAAGGATTTAAAAAGAAGTGGTTTTCTGTTTTTCTGATTATTACACTTACATTAACACGTATTAAAAATGAATGATAATAATTATTTAGTTTTTAAACAGTGTTGATTATTAAAACGTATATAAAATTATTTCATATTTTTCTGGCATATTCAAAATTAAAACCATATATATTCATATATGTAAACCTATGTTTAAATAAAATTCCTGCATTAAAAAAATCATTCTTGTTATTAAATTTTATTTGAAAGAATATAAAGTTTAAATTTAAACAATTAAAAATGTTTTTATACATTATGTTAAATTAAAACAAAAATAATAGTTTTTAAATATATGGCTATAATTTATTGTAATTATACAAATTTCTGTTCTGCAATTTACATATGCATAGATAAAAATTAAAATATTAATCACATTTTAAAGTAGTAGTACCTGGTATTTTTTAGCATAATGCCTTTCGTCAGTGTACATGTCATGATTTTCTGTTGAGTTCCATAAATAATGCATATATTTCTCATCTCATTCCCGTTTTCAAATACTATATTGCATTATAGATACGCTTCATAGATTTATAATAAAAAAGAAAGGTTCATTATCATTATTTGAGTTTAGAAATGAAATGTCTGATACTTTTAATTATGCATTGAATTTGCAGCAATGAAAGGGTAGAAAAGTGATTGACAGGTTTGATAAGAGATTGCATTGTTTACGCTGATTTGGTACATTTAAAAAATATATCTATTAACTATTTATATCACCGTAACAATGACAATATTGATCTTGATTACAACCATTATTCTCAAAAATAAAAATAATAGCGTTCGTTTTTATCTTATATATAAATTTTAATAATCAAAGACGAAAATATTTAAAATCTTGGTAATGATATATGAAGTTTTTGTTTTTACCAGCATCGTTGATTCGAATATACTAAATTCTTCATTAAATTGCATTTAAGATTTGTATATAACTGCATCACGCATACCTATACTACATCACGCATAGTATATTAAATTTTAATGAATATTTTAATCGATTGTTGACCTGCTTTATTTTTATTTTTTTAATATTCAAATCTTTACTACATCTTTGTACATGTTCTATACATGTGAATAATTTATTATTTTTCTCCTCGGGGATAATAGTTTTTTTCGGAATTTCACTTTAGGCAAACAACCAACATGTATTTTGGAAAATAATAATATTTACTTCATCATAATATATTTTTATAAATCGAACAAATTCATCTTTATTTGTTTATGAGAGTGTGCTAACATTTGACCAAATAATTGTTAGTATATGCTAAGCTCAAAATATATTTGTACAAATATGTGAAACTATATTAAGCTCAAAATACAAGTACAATTAACTATATTGTAGCAAGAATTCTTAAAAACTTGAAACTACAAATTTAATTTAAATTTTGCATTTACATTTTTGTTAAGTTGGTGTGGGTGATGACCTATTGAGATTAATTTATAATTCCTATAACGTCTGTTATAAATAAAGCGAAGAATAGGTAATGGAAGAAGAATAATCACAAACTCAGCAGTTTTCTGTTTTGCAAAGCCAGGATTTTTTTCTTCATTAATTTTTTCATTCTCGTCTTTTATCGTATAACGAAGAAACGTAGACATTCCAATATCTCCTGCATTTTACATCTCGATACCGAATAGTGGTTGTAGTTCGTTCGAGTATTTCAAAGCAAGAACAGCAGCCTGCTTAATATTGGTGTTCAATGATAAAATTATATATATATCATAAGTATAACTGTGTATGTATAACCTTATTGCAAAAATGTCAAATTTTATAAAATGATAATGAAATACTTTCTCCACAGCTAGCTTCAATGATTTTTTATATGACGTTATAATAATGGGTTTAATACATATTAGTAGGTGAGCTTCTTGCAAACATTTCACTATTCACAAATATTTTAATTTATGAGATTAGTAAGTAAACATGTAATTAACAGTCGTTATAGTTTCATATAGCGTAATTATTTCAAATTTTGTTATATAATTAGTTTAATCGGCTATATTATATTATATACATTATACTATTATCATATATGATAACTAAGTAGTGCAATAATACAATATGAAAAGAGTAAAAGAGACTATTAACTAATGGCAGCTATTTGTTTTTAGTGTAGGTCACCTATGGCAACATAAATTATTTAAATTAACGTTAAATTTGAACATTTTGTATACAAATTCTTACAAATGTATGCAAAATATAGAAACACAGGTATATGTGGAATTGCTTTCAAATGTAAATACTACGGGCATTTCTTAATTATTGTTAGATAAATAGAATTAAAAGTTTGTCAATATACATACATAGTGTACGCTTCATTGTCTGTACAAAATAATTGAAATTCTCCTTGAACATTTTCAGCTGCTATATTGCATAAGATTACTTAGCTCGTTTCAGCTGTTCTTTATCACAAACTCGAATTATGATATAATGGTGAATAACAGGGATCCTGTTTATAATATGTATAAGAAGTCCTAGTTTTAATTTCAAAGATTTAAAATAATGTTTGCATTTTTAGAAATATTATTTTTACAATATATTACACATCGTATTATGTATATATGTGTATTAAAATGTTTCGCGGAAGTATCTGTTAAAATTGTTAATATAAAAATTGGACTGTGATTGCTTTGGTTCACTGATAAAATAATATTTTCATAAAATCTTACATTTTCAAAAATAATCACTTTAAACTTAATCAATTATTTAGAAAACATATTTCACTATTAATACATGTTTAATAAAATACTTTAAATGATCAATTTAGATATTAATAAGCGATCCTTTTAATTGATTTATTTACTTATATATATATTTACCTACATATGTTAACTGTTTAATATTAATTACTGTTTATAACAATAAATTCAGTTTTATGAGATAGTATATGTATATATTATATACAAATACTTCATATTCCTATAATTACTTATATATAAATTTGTATATATATTATATACATAAATAAAAATCTGAATATTAATTACGTCGATTATCGAAACCTATGACTGTTAGCTCATGCAAGCAAACTACTTACTGTAAGGTATATTAGAATACCACAAGAATGATCATTTTTTAAACAGCTACTATTTAAAAATAAATTATATTTTGAAATGATTTAACTTATGTAGCGTCGCCAAAAATTAATCAGTTTTTCAATTTTTATCTTCATAACTATTATATAGCCCGAGATAATTATGTGCAAAAAACGACTTTTTCGTAATTTTTATTCTTCTTCTTATTATTCTTCAGACCCAATAACACCCATAAACTTTAAGCGATTCGTATGATATTTTAAACATATTATTGGAAATGTCCCGGAGATGAGAAAAATGATATTTTTATCTAGCAACGGTTGCTAGAGGCTTAAACTTTGTATAGCAACCACTGTTTAGACCTAATACCACCCCCCTTAACTTTAAACGATTTTTATAAAATGTTGAACATATATATTGGAAATGTCCCGGAGATTAGAAGTGATATTTTTTCTTAGCAACCGTTGCAGACGGTATAGATTTTGCATAGCAACCACTGTTTCCTATTAAACACGTCATAAATAGCACATTTTGAGCGTAAAATAGACAAACAAATATTTAAGATATAAATTATGTATATTATTTAATATTTCTTCATGGATTATATTTGTTTCGCTTCTCTAAAAACAATGGATGGCTCATATTAGTTACATTTGGCTATGGAGTTTAAATAAATCATGATTAAATTGTGTGACTGGACTTACCTTTACAATTATATGTAATCAAATGCTACATTAAATAGTTTAATAATAATGTATTCAACAAAAAATAGTGCTATTAATATAAGTCAAAAATGGCAAAAAGTGTGTTAGCTCGACCCATAAAAAAATATACGTTAAATTTGTTAGCTCTTTAGCTAGCTCTCTTAAATATTTGAATTAAGTTAACCACTTTTTTATTATTATTCTTTTTTTATTCTGCATTATAATACGTTTATGCTTTGATAATAGAAATATAAAAAGTTAAATTGATGATTACATAAAATTAATAGAAAACACATTAAATTGAATGAAGTTATACAATATATAGTTGTATAAGTTGTATATCCTAGACAAAAAGCTTTTAGAGTAATAGTTTTTTTAAGTAGCTATCTCAAGTCCAATATTATTAATTAAAGAGCTAACACATTTAACGGATATTTCAGTTCTTTTATGGGTTGAGCTAATACACATTTAACCATGTTTGGCTTATATTATTTAATTAATTATCTGTATATAAATTAAGCCCGTACTTATGTATTACTTATGGTTTAATTTAATAGTTCAACATTTGACTTTGTCTCACTGTAATTCACTACATACGTATTATCAATAAACAGTGTATTTGACATATTAACTTAAAATTTATACATAGTTAATTTACAATTCATGTATAATTAATTCTTCGCGTATAAATCCTTCATAACTAATCATTCACGAAGTATTAAACTTACATAAAAAAGTAGAGTACATTAGATTAAATATATATTATCGATTCATATATCTACACTAAAGTTGCACTCTAGCAATGTAATGCAGCTGTCTTTTATATTTTATTTGAGGATGATTTTCTCTTCGAATGCGATTTAACAAAAGCTCTTCGTAGGAAAAAGAGTAAAATAAATACTGCTTTGGGTGGACTATTAACTCAATTCCAAACTAAAAATACAATGAGCAGCTACCGTCTTAGAGTTGTAGTTAGCCCACTGTTTACTGTTCTAAAAAAAAAGAAGGAATGATCGGAAATCGGCCCCTCGTCTTTTTAGTCGACCGGCCAGCTGTCTTACTTCATTAAACTTTGCTTTAATCCATGTTGATGTCAGGACAGACTGCTGTTTGCCTGTGAACACTCTAAAGCACTATACAAGCACTATTCGGCATCGAGGTGTGAAATGCAGGAGATATTGGCTTGTCTTTTTCTACGTTTCTTCCTTACAAGTAGAAAGAAGAAGAGGAAAGAATGAATGAATGAATGAACGAAAGAAATCCTGGCTTTGCAAAACATAAAAATTCGCTGAGTTCGTGATTATTTTTCTTCATTATTCTTCGCTTTAAGTATAAAAGGAAAAATTAATACCAATAAGTTACCACCCGCACCAACCTAACAAAAGTTAGCACAACATATAAAATAATCTGTTGATCAAAGATTTTACGAGATCTTCCTCCAAGTTAATAGTATTTATATTTTGAAATTTTGACCATAATATATCTAGTACGTCAATGATAAAAGTATAGTGAGCTTTAGTACATTCGTACCCATAAGGAATTCGTAATATATTTAAATACATATGTAGGTATTTCATTGATGTTTAATATACATAGGCATATAATGATAAAGTAGGTACCTAATTATTATGCTTCTTTAAAAATTACGCCGGTTATTTCCTTCAATAAAAATTCCAAACAAAAATGTATAATCCCATGTAAAAAAGCAGCCTATTATATACGCATATAAAATATATAGATAGAATAATATGGATATATTCTAAAAGAAAACAATTACTATGACTTTGTGAAACCTTCAAATGTTTTTGAATTAATTAAAAACATTCTATGCGAGAATATTTTAAAAGGGTTTTCTGAGATGTTTGTATAAGCCTCGCAATATATACCTAATTAGAGAAACCTTCTAAATTTTTGAATAAAAAGTGTGCTTGAAGCTTCATATGGTATTTGGATTAAAATAGCTAAAATACCTTATTATTTTAATATTACTTTCTTCGAATTTTTTATTTAAAGATACATTTTAGGAAGTATAAATTTCAACAAATAATTATTAGTTATAATTATTAGCTTTTTTATGCTTAGATTAAAATTTGTCCTTTCATTACAATTTATCTATAGAAAAATTATACTTTTCCGTATAACTTTTACTTTTCCCTACTTATTTTAACTGTTCTGTACATTTTTTATTTAATAAAAAAATAATAATCATCTTGATTTAAAGTATGACCCTGACGTATACAATAAAGTTAATTGTAGATAATAGAAGTACCTACCTATATATATTTTAAAATATCTGGAGCGCATTCGTCATAATAGACTTTTTCAACAGTAAAAATGATATAAACAGTATAAACAGGAATAAGCAATGTTTTACAAACTACTACCTATGGAAGTAAAAAATCAATTTTAAAGTTATAAACAGAAATAATACTCGTATCAATATAACAAATAACTGATATACTAATTGATTAAAACTAAAGAATTGATAACAGACAAATTATTATCAATATTATAAGAACTTCATATAATTTTTGTAAGTATTCAAATAACCATCTACCTTGATATATGAGTATATTAGCGTGACAATATAGATACATAGAAAAAAAAGACGTTCCTTTATTGGAAAAGCATTCTTCTATACTTTTCCAAATTAAGGAAAATAGTCATTCTTAATACAAATTTTTAGTCACCACACAAAGATCTCTAAACAAAATGCATATATAATCATATTGTTAATATATGTTTACGCTTATCTTTAAAACAATTATTTCAAATATTGTTGAACATAAATTTAATTTAAATTTAATTTATTAAAGTTGTTATGGTGTAAAGTTTAAAAATTTGTTAAACATAAAATTCTTAATTTGTTAATTAATATACTGTGCACTAAATTAATTTTACACTAAATTATGATGTAATATATAATTTACAAAATTCAAATACATATCAATTTAAAAAGGTAAGATGTTAGCAACAGTTTATATATAAAAAGCAAACGGGACTATTTTCTACATACGATATATTTCGCCCTTTCTTTTCAAGTAAATATAAGAGAAATTACAAGCAAATACTTATGTATTTATTATTATATCTAATATTACCTACTATTTATTTTTATGATCTACACTACAAAATTATAATTAACCTTTGAAAATATTTTCTATTATACGGCCCCCAGCACCATCTGAAATATATGTAATAGAATAGAACTACCTGCTAAACAGCTGACTGACTCAGAAGTCAAGCTGCAGTGATGAAGGAATCAAAGTTGGATCGAAAATGGATTCGAAGTCGCCACCTTCCATTCCACAGGTAAGGCCATATTAATTGAGCCATCTTCCACTCCACAGGTAATGCCATATTAATTGAGCCATCTTCCACTCCACAGGTAATGCCATATTAATTGAGCCATCTTCCACTCCACAGGGAATGCCATATTAATTGAGCCATCTTTCACACCACAGGTAATGCCATATTAATTGAGCCATCTTCCACTCCACAGGTAATGCCATATTAATTGAGCCATATTAAGCAGCTTTATTGTTTAACAATATTGTACAGATAAGATTAGCCTTATTCCTACATAAGAAAACTTTGTCTTCAAAATATATACAAAAAATGTCCATCTTCACAGCGTATACATTTTTTCATATGGTAATGAATGGACATACTTACTTTTTTACACATGTTGCTAGTTACTATGTTACACATGTTATCAGTTGCTATTATCTCCACTTCTCGTAATAGCTACACGTAAACATTTATGATTCTCGGATTCAATTTGTAGAAACGATCCTTAAGTATACCCCCAGAAAGAGTCAGGGGTGTTAGATCGGGTAATCTTAGGGTCTATTCAATGGCGTTGCACTTCCTATCCAAAGAAATGGTAGCATCTAAATATTCTCTTATCTTTCTAGACCTATGTGATGGCACACCATCTTGCATAAATGTAATACTCCTGAACCATCCTCGCTGTTGAAGCGGAGAAACTAGTACTTTGTCAACTTTTCAAAGGGTTATCACCATTAACAGTATTCTAATAAAATGAGGGCCAATAACTCTCTTTTTGGACAAAGCTACCCATACAGTGATACCTCGTTGATTTAATAGCGTTTGTTGTGCAATATGAGAGTTGGCGTAATCATAATAAACACAACTGTGCCTGTTGACAGAGACATTGAGCTTAACATTAGCTTGAACATCTGATCAGAAAATGTTTCTAAAAAAATTATGATCCTCATCGATGCGAAGAAAAAATTTAACACATTTGAAATCGTCTACCTGGGTCATTCTCTAGCAACCCATGCAACTTGTAGAATGAAAATTTTTAACATCAATGTCTTTCAAAATTCTTTTGAGACTTGTTCATGAGATTCATGACACGATCAATTGTATACAGTTAAAGTCTTCAAAAAGATGCTAAAATGTATCATTCAAATTTTAAATATGAATATATATAACAAATAATTTTTATATATAGCTCCCATTACAAAATCAATTAAAATGCGATATATAAAAATAATACAAGTTTATAAAGTCTTGGAGAAGGCAGTCATTGGGGAGAGTAGTTCCTTGATCGCCGTTGGAATCCCAAGAAGCGTACTGTGGTGTAGCATTAATTGAGGTAGAGAGTAATGAATGCATGGAATGAAATACAGCTGGTAGAAGCTGCTCCCATTGCGAGTCACAAAGAGTGTTGGTTTTAAGTGCCAAACGCGACCGTTTCCAAATGATTCCATTATACCTCTCGACCTGTTCATTTCCAATAGTTCATTTCCAATCGTTTTACGTATTGCTACTTCACGATAGAAAGGTAGTCCTTTAGTTCTTTAGACATGAAGGAAACACCTTGGTCAGAGTGAAGATAACTCGGAAATCCACACAGCGAGAAGACTTGCTCTAGACATTTAATAACTGTCGATGAGTTCATATTTGGACAAGGGGTTGCAAATGAAACCGTAAATAGTCATTCATTGTAAATAAATATGGATTGGTGTATGAATGTATAGCGGCTCTTTAAAATCAATATTTAACCGTTCCATAGGCTGTGTTGCCTTGACGAGACTTCCTTCTTCGTATATGCTTAACGAAAAAATTGAGGTTTTAATTCAGCATATTCATTTCTGCATTTAGCACATGTTTATTCACATCATCTGTTAAGGTAGATTTTGTATTAAGTGTAGTAATCTAGTCACGCCAAAATGGCAGAGAGTACCTATTGTGGATCTTAGTGAATCTAATAAACAGAGGCGCATGTGTATGGGAATCTGCCACAAAATTATCTTTCCCAGCATGGTAATGCAGGGTATAGTTGAAGGAAGCCATTTCCATTCTCCAGTCTTGGATCTTGCTATTCTAAACCTAGTCCGCTTTTAGTTATCAGCATAAATGCATCGAAACGCTGGTCAGTTAATAACCCTAAACTATAATTATAACCCTAAACTCCTCCCATTAAGCTAAGAAATTTCTTCATTTACGAATACCTTTGATGATGGCCGTTGGAGTAATTTATTTCACTTCTTGTAACATTCTCAATATGTATGCGACTAGTTGGTCACTCTAATCTATGGTAGCAGAAACTGTGACGTCCGAGACATCGCATTCCACCATAAAAGGCAAGCTCTGATCAATCGAAGAAAGAGTCGCTCCACCGTACTCGACTTTCAAGAGTTCAAATGTTCTAAGTGCTTCAACACATGTAGCTCTTTGAAAAAGAGTAATTCCGCTGGTGACACCAAATGGAATCCGTTTAAGTTGGTATAGCCCGTATATATTATAATGCCTCATATTTCTTGTCAACATATTTGATAGGAATCTAGTGGTATGCACTTTTTAGGTCATTCGTTAAAAAAACTGTTATATTGTGCCATGCTTGTTAACCATATTGTCTATATGAGGGCGTAGGTAAGCTCGACAAGGGACATAGATGGTTCAATTATGTATTTAAGAAGGCGTGAAACTTAATTATCAGTAAAAGTGTAGTTATATTTAGAAAAGTGTTGCGGGGGGGGGGGGTG
>JAYRBW010129434.1:0-16175 GCA_036023295.1 Invenusta paracnida
TCACTGATGAGCTCCACACAGAGCTCCGGTGGTCAAGCGGTTACAGCTTTTGTATTGTAATCGTGAAAACTCCGGTTCGATACTCTGCATGTCACTGATGAGCTTCACATAGAGCTCCGTTGGTCAAGCGGTTTTTGTGTTGGCACTGTAATCGTGAGGACCCCGATTCGATACTCTGCATGTTACTGATGAGCTCCACATAAAGCGAAACGCGTATGGCATTTGAGTATGCGGCGATTGGTAAAATTTCTTATTTATAAGAAATATATTAATGTTAAGCAACCGTTTTTTTATATTCCCTTTTTTGTTTGTCTAACACATGCGTATAAAATTTTCTTGGTATTATGATTTAAATATACATATACTTCAACATTTTTTTATTTATAAATTCATATTTAGAGGAATAAAATGGTGAATGTCAAAATCTTAAAAATAATAAGTTGCTTAAACATACTGGGCAAAAATAATTTACTTAATTCGTCTTTTAATTTATTTTTTCTTTGTGTTTCCAAATTGGTTCATGGGCATGATTCTTATTTTAATATTCTATGACAAAAAAATAGATTCTATTTTAAATTTAAGTTATAATATTGCGTTCATTAAACCATATTTAATTTAATGTTCAAGTATAATAAGTGTATATATATAATTAATATCGATATCAAAATGTTTATTTGTGTATTAATCTGTGGAGTAGTTCAATCATAAATTAAATTACAGTCTGCAATTGTAAACTACCTTTCTGATTATTTTTCGTGTCTTACGTTACGTCACATTCTCTTCGTTTTTATAAAAGTAAGACAATTACAAATTCTTCTAACATAAATAAAATTGTATATTTTATAGCATCTATTATTTTACCTTATTAGAGTAAAATAAAAAACCAATTTGATATGGTTTAGAGTTATTGTTGTTAACATGTATGGCGTATAAACTCACTATTTTGATAAATATGATATATTTTGTCTGTGCAACATAAAAAATTAAGCTTTACTGATTATGATTTGATTTTACAATAGTAGGACTTATAGTAAGTTCAATATATAGTTATAATATCATTATATTCATATGGAGCTATCTAAAAATAGACCAACGTTTAACAATCGTAAACGTATAATAGTAGGTACCATTCTGTTATTTAGTAATACACATTATATAGAAGTCTAGAGTAGGCACACACTTATATCAATATTTTATTATATAGTTGACAATAACATTTTCATTGGCTAGCCTTGTTTGAGAGTATTATGGGGGTCATAATAGAACAAAATATACCTATACGGTTTATCGTATCATTTTGTATGTTAACTTTGTATCGCAACACAGCATTTCTTAAGCGTTGTTTGTTCCTTGTCTTTAAACTGGCTACCACTTTCTTTAATCAAGTGGTTTACTTTCTAGTATTTATTTCATGTAAGTTTTACAGGCTCTTTCGATTAATTATTGTTGTTTGTGTATTATATACTATAACAATAAGTACAAACCTTTTTTTCAGGTTTAATCATGGCGGGTTATACTAAAATATCTATGGAGGAAGATGAAACACCTAAATGTGAAAGCATACCTCCACAACAGGCCCACAACATTCGTGACCTCCATTCCGGAGCGAATATTATCATCAAGAACAATCCCGACGCCGGAGGTACAGATGAAGAGGCCATTGTGACCACTGTTTTTGAAAAGGAAAATGTTTTTCAGGCGATCCGACTCACCACTGGTTCGACAAGTGCAGAAAACGAATTCACATTCAAATGTAACTGCATGCAGTGCACTAATGACCATAAACCGCAGCTTCAACAGACGAGGAGTGACTTTGATCAGATTGTCACTCAATCAGACATGGATTTCAACAAATACCTGGGCCGTTTATGGTTCTACAAGACTGGCTGCTACCCTTTATCGCAGGTTAAGCGAAGAGCGGATTTCTTTCTTCACAAGCGGTACATAAGAGGTAAGCAATCCTCCGAGGTCATGAAGGAAATTTCTAGTGGAGCGTACATTGATGCACAGTATGTAAAGCCGTCAACTAACGCAGAGTCATTTCCGCTTACCTGTCCCAATTTGTATATGGCAGCCTGTCAAATACTTTCTGCGGGTTGGACAACTATCAAGAATTGTTTCCGATAGATCGTCAACTGTTTTTTGGAAAATAGATCACCTTTGTGTTGAATTATTTGTTACGTTCTCCTAAAGGATCTTAAAATCTCGAGTGTTATGTATATTTTTTTTAATTTTAAGGCTGTGATCTTTATATGCCCACATCCTAGTTACTGGTAACAAATTATGTATGTTATCTTTTAATTTGTAGCAAACATTATTGTAATATCTAACCTGTAATTTTAATATACTAGTATTTATATTAACTGCACAATTCGTTATATTTACAATTGGACAAGATATACTCTTCTTTATATTACTGCGTATTGATATTTTTCTTTCTATAACTATTGCTATTTACATGGCGATTGCTGTTTAATAATAAATTTATTTTGTTTTGTTTTGTTTTAATAAAATTCTATGTACCTATCCTAGATGTATAATTGCCAGTATGATTATAACAGAGAGAATTGGTTTTTGACAACTTTATTACAAGTATTTCAATCAGAGGTATTTTCAGAAAGAATTTTAGTAACTTAAACAGTCTGGATCATTTTCATGCGTCATTGAAGTATAAATAAATACAAAAATGTACAGAAACAGACGAATTTTATAACTAATGAAAAGTAGTCGATAACAGACAGACTATAATTTTTTAATGGAAATATATATTTCCAATTTTAAGCAGTACAATGTCTTGAAATGTAACAAATAATTATTCTGGCATCAGTATCATTGTTAATTTTATTGTGTTTAGGGATATTTCATTTGAGTTTTAATACGAATTTATGATAGATATAAAAATGTCACGTTATAAGTTTTCGCAATACTTCATTTTAACATAAGAAATAATTTAATTTTTAAATTACCATGTTGTGTTTCATTATTACAAAATAGAAAAACTGAATGTCATGCCTATAATGCAACTACTAATAGGCAAAACGGAACTAAAGGACACTGCTAGGCGATCAAATGGTATATATATATATAACGATATATACTCCTTTTTTGTCAACTCGATTAGTTGTCTGTTTCTGACACCATTGAAAATTTGTTTACGTCTGATTGTTTGTTACATTATAGCAATATTTATTTGATTCTCTGCTACCATCATTTACGTTAATAGTATTAGTATATTATCTTGTTATTTATATTGAACGTGGCATTAAATACGTATTTATTTTTTAATATTGAACAAAAAATCGATATACCTAGTTTGATGCTTTTATATCTGCAACACCATAGAGTACTCTATGTGCAACACTACAAATTCTTGGAATAGTGTCTATTTTTAGAACTATACGCTGTCAGACGTATATGTTATACGTAAATTTATTGTTATTATGTAATATATATTAATAGTATATGTATATAGTTCAAATAAGTACACATTATAAAGCTCGTTTTTGATTTTTATTATCTACAAGTATATTGCGTTTAAAAATTCTCAAAAATACTGTTTATTTGAAGTATATTTATTTGAGAAGTTTAAGTACTGTAGTTAAATATGGGTAATATGTATATATACAGCTATTATCGAGGTATACTCTATAATTAAACTAATTAACATGTAGGCTTGCAACTATTGTCAAATGATATTTTTAAAATTTATTCTTTAAATTTGACAGTAAAATATTAGCATCTAACTTTCAATACATTAAAAAATAAATAATATTCTTATTTTATTTTATTTTCATTGCGACTCTAAAAGAAAACTATATAGACTTCTATGTAATATTATTCAGAATTTTATGAAGAAAATACCTACATAAGATATTATAAATGGTACCTATATTTAAAATCATTCATAATGAAACAAAATAGTTCTAATTGTGATGGAAAACATAATTCTTACTTTAACACCACTTTCTAATTACCTATAAAAATTATTTTAAAAGACACAATCAAATTATCAAGAAATATATTTATTTAACATCACTTACTATAAAATATTCATGAAAAATGATCCCACAAGAATATATCTTACCGATATTCGCATCAACATTACCTACAATCAGAAATAAAATCAGAGTATTCATTTGACTCGTGACATCGATAATAATTATTGGAGCCTGAATTCCTGTTTCTTTCACAGATTCATAAGACTCCCAAAGAGCTTCAAGTACAAACTAATTATCCAGAACATCCCTCTAATAATGCTAGCTTTTATTAAGTATTGAAAATCTATCAATCAGTCCATCTAGCTGCACAAACGCAAAACCCTGACACGTATAAATTTTATACGTAAAGTAAATATCCTTTTAAGGGATATTTCCTGTTACAAATCTTTCAAGATTTCCATACTACGCAATAATTTCCCCATAAATGCCTTTTTTCAGGAATATTTCTGATTTTTAATGACGGTTATGCTTCCGATGGCATTAGTACCGGATGTTAAAAGCAACAACTCCACAGAACACAATAGGTACCTATATTACGTCCTTGTTAATGTATTGCAAACTACTTCGTTGCATTTCTTCCAACTGGTGATCCAGTTTTTTCGGTGCATTCTAGTTTTGTTGCAAATTTCTTTGCTTTTTCAAAAATCTGAAATTTTTTAATCACGAAAAAATTAAATAACGGTTATCCACTTGTTCAGAAGTAGGAATTTTAATACGTTTAGAACTGCTAGAAAAACAACCCATTTTTCATACTGAACAATTATTTCATTAGAATTGTTCACATATTATGTTCTAAGTCGTTGGTGGAATATTTTTTTATTTAGAACTATCGGTATTTGACACCTTTTTTTAGGAAGATAGCAATTTAGTATTCTTCTTTAAGAGATATATTTTTGCACTTGATAGAAGGCATATTGGCAGAATATTCTTTAAAATTAATTACTCAATTGTTATTAAAATATTAATAAATTATCTTATATACGATATTTAGGCAAATAAATTACATAATGGTACATAAACCAAAAGGTGTTATTATGGAGAAATGCGATATAATCATTACGTAAATATGATTTAATATTATCATATAAAAAATTAATATCAATAAAAAATTCGAAATATGCAAATACGATGGACTAATTCTACTGTATTAAATATTTGCTAAATAACAGAAACCAACAGCCAGTTCTGGCTCCTGCAGATGAGGTAAAGGCCTTTACGTTATCCTCCAATTGTCTGTATTAGAAAATAGTTATTTATATTGTCAAAAATCCATTAGGAGATTTTGTATTTAAATCTGATAGGTAATTTATTCTAGTTATATTCTTTTATAAAGATGGTATATCTTAGGCATTGTATTTAAACTTTATCAATATTTTCAAACCAATTGATATATTTAAATTCTGGGGTAACAGGACATTAGTTTAATAAATGCATATATTGCAAATAAATAAAATGTTATCAGAAAACTTGAGACTTCTATGGTACCTTATGTAGGCGTCACTATAATATATATAATACACGTCATTTTGTACAAAAGACAAATTTGGTGTACTATTAATAGCGGATTATATTGTACCAGTCTGCATAAAAATTATAATTTATATACAAATTTAAATATAAAGATTTGTTCATCTCTTCTATTCAGAGTATAACTACATAATAAAAAGAGCATTCTTTGTATTAAAATTATAACATAAAATTGTAATATTCTTAATTTATACCACTGATGATACCTGGAAGTAGTGTATTAAAATAAACTATCATATTATATAATCAAAATCAATACATAAACAGTTTTTGTCTAGCATAATATTAATGTTATCTTAATATTATTTACCTTTTACTTAAATATGTTTCAATCAATGTTGTTAGAAAATTAATGGCGTTGTGAGGTCGATTCGATTTTATTTTAAAATTACAAAAAATGTGTGCAAATAATTTACCGTTAAAGGTACATCGAATCACAAAACAGGAGAAATTACAGTTGAAATAGCAAATAGCTAATACATACAGAATAAAATCATAGTAAAAGGTTGATACAATAAATACACAGTATTATAACTAAAAATTATCATTATCAATAAAAATAGTTTTAGATACATACAAAGAAATAGTCTTGAGCATTATATCACATGCTCAAAATTAATACGTAATGGTGTAAATGAAGTTTCTTTTACGTAAAAGACAAATAATGTGAATATATATTAATGCCATTATAAAAATATATAAACATGTATTAACAGTACCTATACTAAATACATTTGAATAATTAGTAAATTGTAATTGTTCATACAGAAGGCATAAATGAAAGCTATTTCTAAAAATATCTGCGATTATTCACCCGGCCCTGCAATCGTAATATTGATCATGAAATAAGTTGTATATTATACACCAAGGGATATAAATAAATTAGAGAGTTTTGGGGGAAATAGAAGATGGTTGGAAGAAGGAATTATTTTTCGGAGAAAAATTCCCAGCTGAATCGGTAAAACGGCTGTTATTACTCTTCGATCCATCCATTATTATTGAGCAGCTTTCACTCTCCTGAAAAAGATTCAACAATCAAGCTGAGAAAGTATACCATATCTCGTATACAGCTATTAAACCTAACATAGATACGTGTTAATGAAACTTCGAGACATCTTAGCCCAAATATTGCCCTATATTTATCTATCTATCTGATTATAATATGATCAAGTGTAATCAACATAATATGTGGACAGATCTACATACCACATATTAATTGCTCCGGGATAAGTATTTTGGGTCTAAAACTAGGATACTTACGTGCTATTATTACTTCAGATCATTAATAGATAACCAATATTACTTTTTCTAATAATACAAAATAGATATTTCATAACAGTTTAACATAAAATAACGCAACAACCATAAATAGGAGTTGTTTTACAATAAAATTCACCATGAATCCTATTATTATGTTTATTTTCAATTCATCTTCGCTTGTTTTAAAACTCGTTAATATGTATACGGCACTTTACAGTAAAAGTATTGCAGCTTATAATTGGTCAGAATATTAAATAGTCACAGATTCATTTATTAAAAGATCTCATTTTTCTTTATATGATAATTAATTTTAATCAAATTATGCGAAATATTTTGAAACATTTCGTGAAGAATAGTGTTTTGTGCAAATAAACAATTTGTCTTCGATGTATTCCTCGTTGATTTACTTTCTCCTCGTGTTATCGAAATGCATAGATAGATACAAGCAATGCGACAACATCTCCGGCAGGAACTCACTTTACTAAGGGTTGACTCGTGATTGCCACCCGACACCGGTTCTCCACCTCCTCCGGGGGAACTAAGTCTTCCGGAGACTCGGCTGATGGTTGGGATGAATTCGTACGCCACCCGGCGGACCTTCGCTTCCTGCATGGCGGGATTCAGGTGGAAGGAGAAATAAAAGATTTACACGCGTCTAATCTATATAGAATAATGTAACTAAATCTAAGTCGAAACACTGCGCTGTAAAATTAGTAAAATTTTCCCACAAAAACTCAAATTGTCGAAAAAATACGTGCTTTTCTCATTTTCATGGAATATTATCAGAAGATACAGGCTAGCACAAAGATACTCCTTAAGTTGAAAAACAAGAGCGTACTATTAGATTTACAGAAATTGTTGATTAGACTGAAAATATAAATGCAGAGTATGATTTTTATTCAGATAAAATGAAGCTGACGGAACCTCAAGAGGAAACTTAGACGTAAAGGAAAATTACCGTACTTGAAAACGTTACAATCGCAAGATCAACAGGACGGCAATACATTTTAAAATTGTGCCAACATGGAAATAAAAGTAACAATTTATGAAAAGTTGAATGGTAACACCTAAACATTTATTTTAATCTATTAAATATTACTTTTAAAAATTCTGACAAACAGTGCCTTTTTAGTATCTTTCAATGACACAAGTGTCAACAATTATGGTTCAGATAATTAATAATACTATAACGAAGCATTATATTAAAAACGGAATTAAATATCACAAATTGTGTTAAATTGCAATACGATAAAAATAGGAAATCTTTAAGAAAAAGCTACATAAAATGATTAAATAATAATTAATTAACTATTATAATGTTGTATAAGACCACGAGAAGTTGACTTCAGTAGTTGTGTAGTTATATTTTAACCTGTTTAAAATAATATAAGTAAATGTAAGCGAGTAAAGCGGCTCGCTTTTTGATCTCTTTGAGGCAGAGATTAAATTCGAAAGATTTAAATATATATGCAATGTCAATAGGAAACATGGTCAAATGATTAAAGAACAAAATATAACTAACAGTGAAAAAGATATTATCGTCAATATAAGGAAAAACAGTTAGAAATGCAGACATAACCTGTCGGGCAGGTACTTACTCTGGAAAGGAGATGACAAACAAACTGGTGTTTAGATAAAGAATAGCGGCAAAGGGCTTAATGATAATAACATGAAACTTGGCAAGCAATATGGGTAGTAAGGAGGGGTAGGATGTTGGCTTTCATTGCTCACCGATCTACAGGAGAGGTCTGTCGAAGGGCTTCGACATCGTTGAAGATGACCGCTGATCCACCACCCGAGGTTGGAATAATGTCACCCTGTGTTGGATAGAAATAGAGAGGAAGTTATCGGCTGAAAACCGTATCGCTGTAACTACTATAATGTACATAACGCACAGTGCAGTAAAACAGAGTAATCTAACTCTATTTATCATTATAGAAAAGTAACCAAATACCTAAGTAACCTAAGTAACCTATACTTAATATCTACGTGTTACATAAAGCATAAAAAAATAATATCTGTTGTTGACGTTTTAACAATATTCACCAATGTAAGTTGGAAAAAACGTAAGTAAATTAATAAGAATATGCAATCAGAAGTCAGTACAGGAGCTATAAATAAGTAATAATCAGTACAGAAAGTCAGTCTATAAGGCAAAGCAGAGTCTTGTTTCGCGGAAAGATTGGAACTATCGCGACCATTTCATGGTGGGCTTCTTATTAATCCTGAGTTTGCAATGAATTACACCCACTATAGGCGAATTAAAGCACAAATGGTCAAAATATTGAAAACGTACATAGCAATTAACATTACTTAACAAGTTTTTATGATAAAAGACTGAATATAAATATATGAAACGAAAAAAATGCCAAACAGATTTCTATACCGTTTTGCATACAAAAATAAATGTCGAAAAAATCGATTAGCAAATAATTTTAACAAACTATCCTTCGGCTAAACTAATTGACATAAATATTTCCTAATTTGATTTTATTTAAACTCGACATTTTACAAAGAGACTTTTAGATAAACAATAAAAATAGACTAATACGCATAAATAAAGCTTTGTTGGCTTTACACTACTTATGAACTAATACGAAACTTTCATTTATCCAACTCACTCTGTACACTCAAGGCTTATCTTTGGCGCTCTTCCAGTGTTGCTCTTACTGACTAATAAAATAAACGCTGCATTAAAACAGTGAAATACACGCCCGCACTACGAAAACACGCAGAACGAAATGATACTGTATAAGCTTACTGGCCAGGCAAGGGGATACCCAAACTTTCATATTTGTATATTTAAAACAATTCAAAGAAATGGGATAAATATTGGAAATAAGAATGCATGATCATGCTGTCCAGTGTTTACTAACCTTGTAGATCTGCGTTTCAAGGTTGCCAGACTCATCCGTCTGTTGATGAGTTAAAAGATAGTTTGTCGCACGAATTGTGTCCTTCAATTCCAGCCGCGTGACAGACTTTTTCTTCTTGACAACAGGAGTCATGATGGTTCCTGGTGTATGATACAAGGGCACTGTAAACATGCTAAATGTTGGGCTTTTCTCCAGAATATCGCCAATTTTTTGTCTCACACATTATGATACGTAATAATTGTGATTAAATAAAAGAAAGTGATAATATTGGTTTACGTTACTGGTCTGTTCCTTAGTGCATATTTTAGTCAGTTAAGTAATGCGCAACTTTTATTTTAAAACATTAATCCTACCATTAATCAATAGTGCACAATTAAATTTCTGTCAATAATTGGCATTGAAAACGCAGTGGAAGAAATGTTTTAAACAAACAAGACTTTTCGGACGTTCCTGAAGGGTGAAATTGTGAGACAACAAGAGTTCCGTGTCGAGACTACACCACTTGCCTGACACTTGAAGCGCTTGGACAACAAGAGTTCCGTGTCGAGACTACACCACTTGCCTGACAGTTGAAGCGCTTGGACAAGAAAACACTTTCATCGACGAATGTAAGGATGCGATGATCGCAAAGGAGGGCTTTGAGAGGACAGCAGAAGAGTGACAGGTCTACGTGGAAGAAATGTCCCCATTTACCTCGAAATTCTTCAGACACCCGGAACTATGCATTACATCATCTTTGAAGGAGGTCCAGACCATGATTCATTCGGCAAATTATCACTGACGTCCTTTTCAACTAATTGGAAAAAAATGGCATCCACATGATCTTCGACAAAGCCAGAGCCCACTTGAATGTTCCCAATCTAAACCCAAAACACCGCTGTATATATCTTCCTGTGAACTCACCTCGAGTACATCCAGCGGAACTTGCCTTTTCTGCTTTGTTAATAACTATTGTTTATAGTATTTATAACGCAATGCCAATGGATGAAAGATATTTAAAGTGTGCACTATTTAACGGACTATCGACTAGAAAGAAATCTCGAAACTAAATATTGTGCGTTAATATTGTGTGTGTGAGGAACCGGAAAACCAATATTTAAAATAAAATATGGTTTATAAAAATAAGTAAGTATTATCAAAAAATATTCTGATCTTATTCATCTACATTCAAGACAATTGAAGAAACAAATTGAATTCTTAAAAACAGGAGAAACAAACTTTCGGTGCTAAGAATATAAAGTGCGCATGCATGGATGTTAGGCAAAGATTTAGACTAAAATGAGAAATAGTGTTGAGTGTTTTCTAGTTTCCTCAAGAACTGCTTAGAATTAAGTCTGGATAATTGGAAATAAATAACCTCCGCTGTGAAACCAGTATATTATAATCTTAATATTACAATACAGGTAAGTAGTATAAGTGATACTAACAAACAGTCAAATATTAAATGAATACTTATAATAATTTATTACAAACGAATAACTATACGGAACATTTCACCGCAAGCCAAAAATACATCCTTTACTTAATTGTACAGTCGAATTTCATTATTACAAATAGAAGAACGAAACGGAGCATAAATAATATTTAGCTTTAACTAAATATTAGGTTACTTATAATCGAATTTAACTCGATTAATAGCAGAATAGACATTTTCGCGAGACACTAGCTTTGTATCTCTTTATCTATTAGTGTATTCATGCTTCTGAGTTCTTGTCCAATATTGTCCCATCTAACACGGTTTGAAATAGACAGACAGTGAGAAAGATTGACTCACCCGTGGGCACCGGTCTACTGTCCTGATGATCAAGCCAAAGCTGCCCAGTGGACTTGGAGCGGCGATGACGAGGATTCATGGTGGGCAAGCCTTGCTTCCGCTTGAGCGTGGCACTCGAAGTGCCACTGACAATGGTCGACCGATCTCGGTCTGCCATCTGCTGTCTGGCTCGGCCCTCCCACTGGCGCGAGAGAGTAGAGACCATGGAGCCAACAGCGGGCCCAACTGGGACAGAGGAGCCTCCAGTAGGGGGTCGAGGGGTACGTGGAGTGGCTGTGGAGGTTGCTAAGACTCTATCCCGATCACGTTCGGCACGGTTCCGGTCGGAACGTTCCTGTTGGAGTTGGCTTGTCTTTTCGGCAACTTCCGCCTGGGAAGAGGATCCATTCAATTCATTATAGGTTTACATAGACAAATACAAAATCAGCTGCCAGTCTACAACACCTGGCCGTGACATGTATTCTTACCTTTAGTCTCCTGTTCCTCTCCTCGAGGTTGGCCAGCTGCAAACGAAGCGCCTCTCCAGTCTCCATTAGCTGTCGTGACTGTCCCTCTAGACCCCCACTCCGTTCATCCAGGGCCACCAACTGGCACCGGAACTCACGCTGTTCACGCTCCACAATCTCTATGGCCTCAGCAATACGGCGAACACCCTGACACAGGACCGTCTCCAAGCGGCCACCAGCCATAGCAAAGGCCGCCTGTTGCCATGACAAGGCCTCGAGGTAGGGCAGGTCGGTCTCGATATCTGGGAAGCTTGAGGTCCGTCCCCAAGCGAAGGAGGGGAAGGGAGGTGTTGGTGGAGGCTCAAGTGCTGCTCCTGTTCCGAGTCGACGAGGTGTCGGGGGCTGTCGTAGGGTCCGTGGAGTCTTGAAGGTCTGTACCTCCTGGGTGTTCTCGGCGAACTTGAGGACATTCTGACATGAGAAGTATGTCGAGGAGGGGGGTTGCGGTTATTATAAATTAAAATATTTCTGGCGATTCTGCAAGTGAAAGTATTTTGTCTATAGCTTTTTTAAAAACCGGGATAACATACTGTGTTAATTAATAATCGCTCACAATGTCTACATAATGAAAATGGGGTTGATTGTTTTTTTAACGAAACTGAGGCAGACAGGCGTGATTCATATAAATACCAGTCTAGATACCAGGGTATAATCTGATGTCCAAGAGTAGAGATATATTCTTACAAGATTGCATATTCATCAAATCGTAGATATTTTATCCTTATTAACCATAATTCTTTACGAGGTAAAAATATATTTAAACCAAGAGAAAATATTAAAATGAAAATGTAATAACATCAATGTACTTCAATATTATACTCTGTTGTTATTATTTTTATAAATGTATATACATATTACTTATTAACAAAACTAATTAGCTGTTAACGTTTAGATAAGTAAAACTTACGACGGTCTCATCATACTCCTCAACATTCTGGTTGATACAGACAAGCATGCGCACTCGACCATCGCCATCGAAGAAGGTACGGAAGAGGTGTGTCAACTTATTGTCTCGGTAGGGCACCAGACTAGCCCCACCACCACCCATTGTAGTCGTGCTGTTAGCATTGGTGGCCTGTAGACGTTGGTTGTCCCGAAGGATCTCGATACACTTGCGCAGGCCCATCAGGGAGTTGTTTATGTTAGCTGAGGATTCAAGGGCAGTGCTATAATGCATACTGACAGAGCACTAATTAAATATCATTTATACACCTTGTCTAGAATTAAATTGTTATACAATATAAATGTATTCGTATCTAAGAAAACTAACTGATTATGTACAACTAAAGAATTATTTAAAACTAGAATTCGGATTTAACCATTGAAGAGAACAATGTGTTTAATAACACGAATATTACAATTTTAAAGAAGCCCTGATTCTTCTCATTAACAATTAAACGAAGGTTACTCTTTTGTCTTACAAGCTTCCTTGAGTCGATCGCCCGTATTTCCGGTTCTATTGGTCCTTTCAGAACCCGCCAAGTCGACGAGGCAAAGTTGACTCACTGTAAGAAGGCGTTTGTCCTGAATAAAGAAACAACAATATTGATGATTCGTAAAATAAGGCATAACATAATATTGTAAGACAAAAAGTTTAAAATAGTAAATTAACTAAGTAACAAAGAGCAACGAAGAATATTTCCTTTTGCCCAAAAAAACAACATATTCAATACATAATGATTTATCTATAAACAAATTTGTGTTTTTGTATTTCACTTCAGATTTAAAAATTAAGTGAAACAAAACTGTACAAGAGGAAATATTACTTTGCAACATGTCAATCAGACGATTATGTCAAGGTTGAAAACAACAAAAGGTAGTAAGAAAGGAGTAGTTTCAGGTCAGTAAGTCACCAATGAAGTGGTAGCAATTATAAAATCAATTAAACACAATAGGGTCAGGTCAAGATTACGTCAAGGTTGAAAACAACAAAAGGTAGTAAAGTAGTAGTTTTAGGTCAGTAAGTCACCAATGAAGTGGTAACAATTATAAAATCAATTAAACAACAAAAGGTAGTAAAGTAGGAGTAGTTTCAGGTCAGTAAGTCACCAATGAAGTGGTAACAATTATAAAAATCAATTAAACAACAAAAGGTAGTAAGTACGAGTAGTTTCAGGTCAGTAAGTCACCAATGAAGTGGTAACAATTATAAAATCAATTAAACAACAAAAGGTAGTAAGTAGGAGTAGTTTCAGGTCAGTATGTCACCAATGAAGTGGTAACAATTATAAAAATAAATAAAAGTAGTAAGTAGGAGTAGTTTTAGGTCAGTAAGTCACCAATGAAGTGGTAACAATTATAAAATCAATTAAACACAATAGGGTTAGGTCAGTTTTTAATGTCTAATCTTGTATTAGTCAGTGTCAGAAACACAAAACAAGGTGTGTCAGGTAACACAGTGAGTAGGGGGCATAGAAACCAGAGTATGCAGCTTGATAGACGATATCTCAGCCTCAGGTTCCGTGTCTGAAGGTGCAGACAACTGGCCGACAGCAGCCTTGATTGTCTCGTCAATACCACCACTACCAGCTGTGACCTGAGGGGTCCTGGTACTACCTGAGCCAACAGTAGTCCCCTGTTTCATAGGTGTAGCATGAGTGCCCTGCTATAATATTTAAGGTGGGTACATTAAGTTAGGACGAGTGTAGATAAGCAAATTATACCGGTGGGATAACAAGATATTTTGTAAAGATAAAGTTTTATCTTAAATAACCCAAGTAAAACCTTACAGATAGATATTTAAATTAATTTTATTTATTGATTGAATAATCACAATATGTTGGAAAATACCTGTAGAATAAATCCAAACATCATTCAAATAAACCGACGCACCAAATGACAAAATGTATTTTGTATATAATATCCAAAAGATGAGAAATCAATAAACTAAAGACACTTTAAATCGTAAAATATATAATCATAGTAATATTTAAACATACTATAGACATTCAAACTGGTAAACTTATCGGACAATCCAAAGCACCCGTATAATGTAGTACAAAATTTGATTCACAAATTGTTAAATCAAGAACAAGAATGGCCCTACCTGGAGAGCCTCGTCATTCTTGGTGTCCCATGGAACTCGAACAAGCCGAATCGTGAAGACACTGTGACTGCGACTAGACTCGGCATTGAGGAGTGTGTGACTCACGCGGCGACGTTTTTGGCCTGAATAGCGATCATGATGATAGCCAATATAAGAAATGACGGTCGAATTAACAAAGCAATTGCATAGCTAACAAATCTCCGGCCATGACAAACTAACTATTTAAGTCATAATTTATAGATAACTTTGACTACTCTAGAAAGCATTGACTATCTTCACAGAAAACCACATCAAAATGTTACCTGAACCAAAGTGTATTTACCTGAGACAAAAAAACAAACAAATTTTCTTATGATTCTGGCAGCGTATACTGTTTTTGATAGATACCTGGATAACCCCGGAACAGTGAGTGTATCACTCAGGGCAGATTTTAGTTTGAATTGCTGACAAATCTTAACATTAATTCCAATCTTCATTTAAACTGTATTAAAGAACACTACTTTAAATTATTATTTCCTACAAGAACAGACAAGAATACTGCAGTAAAGACGATAAATGTGTTGTCAACTCACCAGTAAGAAATACCCTGAGGGCATCCTCTGCAGACTTTACTTCAACCTCACAGCAACCGACAACATAAACATTTTTTCTAGGGTCCTCACGGAGCATATGATTCTGAGGAGTTCTAGAACAGGTGTTGTCAGAGAAAATGAACGAAATACTCTTATAGAGGTTCTTCAGCACTCATATTTAGATATCTTTCATAATAAGGCTTTGCCTGGCTTTATTAAGAGTTCATTGATATATCAATTAATAATGTTAAAGCTGACAATTTAGGATTTTCCCGTGTAATTTATTAGCTTACGCGAATGTTGCAGAAATTTCCTTACATTCAGTCAAAACTATTAATTGCTTAATTAACGAAAACCTGAATAGATGCTGATAAGTGTAACCAGCTATTTATAATTTAGGCAAATTGTTTATAATCAATCAAACAGAGCAGGGTTCGTACGCAAAAGTAATCCCAAAATTCACAAACTTTTCCCAAATTTTTAAAGACCAGCTTAAAGAATTTTCAAAGACCTTTTGTGATCAACAAAAAAGATTTTTGTTTTTGTTTGAATGGCCGCCAAACCACCCCTTATACTACAGTCAACAAATTATTTCAAAAGATAAAAACCAGTATTT
>JAYRBW010129445.1:0-16174 GCA_036023295.1 Invenusta paracnida
TTATTTCATTTAAATTAGTTTAATTTGATTGGTGATACAGTTATTTAAATTATAACTAATAGTTTTGTTTATTGTAAATTTTTTATAAAATTGAATGTGGTGATAAATGTGGAGAAAACTTTAGTTTTGATTTAGTTTTAATTTTTTTTAATGTGGTGATAAATGTGGCGCAAATGTGGTGAAAAGGTTATATACGTGTTTTAATATAACATCTTTGTTAAACAAACGCAATATGACTTATATGTCTAAGCTGAATAGTATAGACATATAAGCTTATAGTATAAGCTGAAGCCATATATATGTATTGGGCCATTGTGAAGTTCTTGACTGCAAATTAATTTTGTATATGTAAAAAATGTAAATGTAAATGTAAAAAAATCCAAAAATAAATATAATTAAAAACTCAAGTACTGCCCTTTGACCTTCCAATTCTTTTGATTCCTTTTGGCAACCTGAATTCTTAGTAGATGATGTTAAATCACCAGAGGTAGAGGGACCAGAAGATGGAAAATCAGCAGCAATGGGTTGTAGATCAGTTGATATGCTGAATCACCAGTGGTAGAAGGACCAGAAGATGAAAGATCAGCAGCAATGGGTTGTAGATCAGTAGATGATGCTGAATCACCAACTTGGTAGAGGGACAAGAAGATGGAAGATCAGCAGCAATGCAAGTACTAGAGAATGGAACCTTCCCATTGTGTACTTTATACCTACAAATACCATTGAAATTCATCTACCATTACAGTTTCCAACCAAACCTCAAAGTTATATTTTTTAAACCAGAGGCTGTAATCCAGAGCATGATCTCCAGTTCCTCATCCTTAAATTGGGAGATATCCACCCCAACCCTGGTCCAGTTTGTAACAAATGTCTAAAATCTTTCCCAACCAACCACAACCCGCTAGTCTGCTCTAAATGTCAATAGAAGTTCCACAAGACAGAAATATGCTCAAAGATGAAAAGATTCACTGCAGAGTAAACCTTTCAACCATCTTTGGAATGGACCTGCCATCAATGCAAACAACCCCAGAACCTGACTAATATTACAATAGACAACATACAAAACAGCACCAATAGAAACCAGAACAACATATGCAAACAATGTAAAGCTACATACCACAAGTAAGAAAAGTGTTCAAAACTGACCAGAAAATAACAAGAGAATGCAATAAGATTCAACAATTGGAGATGGGATGAATGTAGAAGGAATTATGGCATCCGATAATTATAAAACCAAAATTGATAACCAACAAATTCTGGTCACATAAGAAGAAACTTCTCAAAATTCTACAATGTAACTCAGATGAATTCAAAACCAAGATTCAAGAACTTGAAATCTTACAACCACAAGATAGATTTGTTTACATCAGAGAATCAGTCACTAAAGTTACACATAGGCAGTTGTCTGTATATCTTTTATATAATTTTAGAGACAATGACAAATTCAACATTAAATTGTCTATCATATTTTTACCAATAGACATTTTTGCAGTACTATGCATCAGACTTTTGGTGCATAACTTTGGACAGTTTTGGAAATAAATGAGGTGTGTTGCCTATTTTTGTACTGTATAGCTCCTACAATACAATTGGACATTCTTTGGGATATTCTTTATTGTAATATATTCGGACTTTTTTGATATCCTCATATTCTTTTGACTTTAAAGAGGCCTTTGCATTTTTAGATAGAAAATTGTTGGAAATATGCAACAACTTTGCACCAGTAGATGATGTTTCTAGGATTAATCTTGACTTTGTTAAATGTGGCAATGCTTTTCTACCATGCAGGCCTAGCAAAATAAATTAGGTTGAACATCACCTCTTGTTGAAGAACTTCAGGTTTGGAGGTCAATCAAAATGTTGTTTATGTTTTTTTCGTGTCAGCTGGCTTTATAACTGAATATTCCCAACCTTTGCTTTGGCCTGACCTTTTAAATTTTGCTACCATTGTTTTTAGCATCCAATTTGGCTTGATCAAACTGGTTCTTGGCAATGATATTTACTTCTGGGTGATTCAGACAGAAGTATCTATGAATTCCTGCTCTTATACAAATAAGGCTTGCTGGTGGATAATATTGGCATTTGTTTGTTGAAGCTCACTGTAGCAGTAGCACAAATAATTGTTTAGGATTGGTATAGGAAGATGCAGAAGATTTGAATTCAATTTTTGAGTGACTAGGACCTGTCGAAATTTTTTAGTATATACTATATATACAATAAACACTATCCTTTTCTAACTTGTCCAATTCTATTATTATATCTGGGGAAATGTCTTCAGAATCCTCGAAATTGTTAAGAAAGTTGGTAAATGTGTTACCAATCTCATACTTTCCTTTGACTCCATCATGATCCAGTCTAATAATTCTTGGCTCAAACTGGATATTTTATTATATGAAATATTTGCCAGATTCAGTAAATGACTGTCTGCCATTGTTATTGATATTTAATAATGTAGTTCATTGAAGTTGTATTCAAAATTCGTCCAGAAATATATAGATATTGCAGTTATTCATAGAATTGTTATAGTATTACATGCCTGTAATTCTATAGATTTCAATAAGAAGTCAATTTCATTATATGCCCACATTTCCCAGGCACTTATGTACCCTCAAAAGCTGTACATTATTGCTTAAAAATATTAAGAATATTGCTATATTATATCTAATATTACTTCTACAAATAACAATTTTTTTCAAAAGAAATTTTAATAGTATCACAACAAAAAATTAGAAATACAATAAATATTGCAATACCAATATATTTAAATTTATCCATATGTGAATCTGTTTTCATAATATCATTACACTTAGTCATTTAATAGCATGTTTTCATTACTGCACAGATAAAAAAAGAGGTCATTGATTTTAAATACTATTAAGCATAATATCTGGTATTGCATAGGTAGATTACAGATAATATTGTGATATTTATAATGAAGTATGATTAATAACACTTAATTGTTACTTCTAGATGACTTTAAAAATAACATATATAAAAAGATATATCACTATATAGTGATCACTGCTAAGTTTTTCCAAGACTACCTCTTGATGTTCAATGCATTTTTCCCTTTCCATTTATTTTGTGGTTGGTTTATTCATTATCACTTGTACCCTTTCAATTTTTTCCTACTTTTAAACTCAGTGTATAGGATTAGTCCATCTGCTTCTACTGTTAGTCACTAGGTTATTGGAGATGATCACTGTGTTCTCTTTATGGCCCCTTTTGATACAAGTCTCTTGATTATATTCTTCTCTCATGTCCACTAATGTTTATTCTGCAGTTTCTGTCCTTTTCCCCAGCATCTCTTAGATCTTTTAATCCCCCTTCTAATCGTTACACTATGCCATGTTTCTCCTCTGGAAGTAGTCAACTTTAGCCTGTGTTTCTCTCTCCTTACCTTCATTGGTCTTTTTTTTGACTAAAGTGTCAGATTCTTCTACACCTCACACCCCTTTCTCCTGAGATTCTCAGATCTATCCAGAGTAATTTATTATTTGTTATGTTGCCTCGCATGGGTTCCGTTTGGTCTTCTATATACAGGAATCCTAAAAGTCCGGAAATTTCCGGATTTCAGGAAATATGGAGGCGATTTGGTTACCTCCTGCAATTCACAAAAAAATGTATACCCCCCCCCCACTACCCTCTAATAATCAGAAGTATAATTATGATTGTATTGCAAGTCTGAGGGTTTTAAATAGAAACAAATGTTGGGGAGCTACTCCCCCCAAGCCCCCTACCACCCTGTGTTGTTCACACTTAACATATAGTAAAAAAATACACTTATTTTATTATAGAGACTTCTTGTCAGTTGCCATAACCTATTTGCAAACCTCTGAAACTATTGCTGCTTTTTGTTATAAATGTTATAATTGTTAAATATTCTGTATTATATTTATCATAACCAGTAATACGTATTTAAATGCAATCTAAGCTTTAAAACTTAAAAAATTTCCGCCTCCATAAATTGTGGTGGATGGTGGGGGAGCTAAAAATATTTTCCGGAAATTTGAAATTGATCTGTTAGGATCCCTGTATATACACTACTTTGCTAGGGGTTGATTGCACCAGTCCTGTGACTGTTCCAATGTTGCCACATCATAAGATTTTTGATTTCACTGATATAGTTTACAAATTTAATGAAATGTTATATTATTGAAAAGCATAATTAAAAAAATATACAGCTATCTTAAATTGTTTCTGGTAACTAAGTAATTTTGTCTATGCATTAATATTACATATAATATGTAGAAATCCCTTTAATGAAAATATTAATGTTAAACTTTTTTTAATGAGAAATAGTTAATACATTTGTTTTACAAAATCTTGGAAATTAGTTCAAAATCTGTCAAAAACACAGAAATTAAAATATTGGTTTTCTAAATGCTGACATCATAAGCTTTTCAGAAATGTGTAGTTTTGGTAATCTCCACAAAACTTTACACTATTATACAGTGAATCTGACTAATATGCGTTTAAATGATTTTGAAAACTAGCGTTTATTCCTATTTAAAGAAATCTCATTCATTCTCTTTGTTTATTTCTTCAGATATACTTTCAATTATGGAGATGAGTGAAGAAGATGAAGAAATGCAGAAAGCAATGGGTTTCTCTCAGTTTGGACAGAAAAAGAAGGCCATGCAATTCGATTTCATGAAAATGTTTGAAGAAGCTAAAAAAGTAGCTAAGGAAAGAACTAAATCTTCGGAAATTGTGGGACCCATAGGACCTATGCAACAGCCAACGTCTTCTAATAAAGGTAATTATTTCAAATAAAGACTGTTGTTATAATATTTTAAAACATGCATATTTTTTTCACTAATTGATTTTCAGTTTCTTCGGAATCTCCAAAGTTACCACCTAAAAGCGCCGAGAATCATGAACTGGTGAGGAATGAGGAGAGCGACGAGGATGATGAAGAAGAAGAGCCCATGAAAGAGACATCTATTCACTTCATTCCCTCAACTCACGAACTCAAGATGTGTCATTGTGCCGGTAAACCAGTCACTGCCATCGCAATTGATCCTGCTGGCTCGCGACTAGTCTCTGGTGGTCTTGACTTCGAGGTGAAGTTATGGGACTTCGCGAGTATGGATGTCAATTGTCGGTCCTTTAAAAGTCTGCATCCTTGCGAGTCCCACCAAATCAAACAACTCGAATACTCGCCCACTGGTGACACGATGCTTGTCATTGGGGGTAATTCCCAGGCAAAGGTTCTTGACAGAGATGGCGGTCTCATAACCGAGTGTATTAAGGGCTTTCAGTACATATCGGACCCCTCTAATGCCAAAGGTCACACTCACATGCTCAATGGTGGTTGTTGGCATCCACGCACCAAAGGGGAATTCCTGACGTGTTCTAATGACTGTACAATGCGAATTTGGGATTTAAATGCCGCGGAGATTATCTTATCTGAGAAGACATTAAGACAGCACAAGTACTGTATCAGAGCTCGGAATGTCAAGGGACGAAAGGTTGCTCCCATTTGCTGTACTTACTCCCGAGATGGTTTGCTGGTTGCGGCTGGTTGTGCCGATGGCTCTATACAGATGTGGGACACTCGAAAACAATTCGTTAACGTTGCTCTGCTCAATAGAACTGGGCACGCTCTCAATACGGAAGTGACGAGTCTGGCGTTTGCTTATGATAATAAATACGTGGCAAGTAGAGGTATGGACGATACTCTGAGACTTTGGGATTTGCGCAATATGAAGCAGCAGGTGGCTTGTGCTTCCGGGTTAGACACATTATCTAGTCAGACAGATTGTTGCTTTTCACCAAATGACCAAATGATTGTGACTGGCACTTCAGCGCGTAAAGGTAGTAATGAAGGCCATGTTATGTTCTTTGATCGTACAAATCTATCTAGAATTAACACTTTGACCACTTCGCATGGAAGTGTTTCACGGACAATCTGGCACCCTCGTTTAAATCAACTCATTCTGGCTAACTCGGATGGCCATGTAGTCCTCTATTTCGACATTGAACACAGCAATAATGGTGCCAAACTTTGCGCTTTTAAAACACAACGTAAAGCTGCCTTTGCTGAGGCATTTGCGAAGCCAACATTGCTAACTTATGATGACCAATCCGAAAGGGACGCTAGGCGTGGCAAACGTCGTTCCAAGTTTCTGGAGATTGAAGGACCTCAAGTGGACCGAACTGGGAAGAAAATGACTCCTGCTAGTGGTCCAGTGGGTCATCAAGGCCACAAAGGTGCTTCTCTACATCAATACATGGTTCAGCAAATTGTTTTGCCAGATAAAGAAGACCCTGCTGAGAAGGACATTCGCGGTGCAATTTTGCGACATGCAGAAGAAGCCAGGACAAATCCTGTGTGGGCCATTAAGATCTATGATGAGTAAGTCACTGTTAATTACTATTATTCTATTTGGTATAAAAGGGGGGAGAAGTCTATTTGCTTTTCAGCAATGAAGTTATTGTATAGTTTGACGATTTTGATAGCATCAAAAAGAACGGTATCTTCATTGTTATACTGAAAAAAGGGTATATTCTGAAGACCGTTAGAAATAGAATTTCTCAAGATCTGTTATGAATAAAGCGATAGTACATTTTATTGATTTCTTCATCTGTATCCAACTTTTTGTCGCGCGTGTTGTAAAAGCTATATATTGTGTCGCATAATGTATAATTTGTAGCCGAGATATTTCATTATTTTCATTCTTTGAACAATATCTAATCATTGATTAAAAGCTATGTTATTAATGGGTTTTTTTCAAAAGAACGTCTATAATGATGCTGTATTCCATCTTCAAATAAATCTTACTTACATTAAAGTGATATTAACATTTTAACACGTTATAATATATAGCTTTATGTTTAATTACTATACATCAGTTGAAATTAATTCCACGCCTAATATTATGCATAATTGTATATGTATTTAGAATTAATTATACACGTTATTGTATACGACAGTGCAATCATAGAGTAATCCTACCAAGAGAGTTCACTTAGCGCATTTGAATGTATACATCTATCAAAATTTACGGACAAGGTAAGTAATTCGACCATGTAGATTTCGAATTTAATTTAAAAAATGCTCTAAGAAAATTGCCTATCTGATTTATGGTAACCTACTACTTTATTCCCATGAAAAATGTTTAGTAATAAATCTCAATTTTCAATAAAATTTAAATAAGTAACTCAAATCGGTATGAAAACAGTTAAAATAATTATATTTAACTCCACATGCTATAAAATAGTAATAATAAAGTCATATAAAACCATAAATGTTTGGTCCACACTATAATGACCAAAGAATATAGGATTGTAAAGAAGGCTCTTTCTTTTGATTCAAGCAGAAAATCCACCATTTTGAAACAATCAGAATGTCAGCTACAATAATATGTAATTTATAGAAGTACAACTTAAATAATAACAAAGTTTTTTGATAGCGGCAAATAACTAGTTTCGCCTACATTATTTGGTATGTATAGGCATAGCTTATATATTGTACGGGCACTTTATTTCGTATTCCTACGGCTTAAAAGTAGGCAAATCTAGTTATTTGCCGCTATCGAAAAACTGTTTTATTATTCGAGCTATACTCCTGTAAATTACATATTACCGTAGCTCTAATTCAGGCGGACATTTCTATATTTTTACTTTTCATATCAAAACTTTATATCATGTACATTTGCTCGTTTGAAAATCGATATTTTATACTGTTTTAGAACGTAAATTACCATCGCATTGGTGGCAATATAAAATGGCGAACTTTGAATGTATTAACAATCATTTTTGTGCTTTTTTGATCGAGTGAATTCTCTTGGTATTATTACTCTATTATTCCGATGCCTCATTCTCAGCTTAATTCAAATGATTTCATTGTTTTGAAGAGAATGTACAAACATACTTTTATTGTTGTTTTAGAACTCAGCCTGAACCCATCTTCGATCTATCCGATCCAACAAAGAAGGATGACGAGAAGCCTGCCTGGAAAAAGCAAAAGCTCGTTTAATATTCTAATTGTATATAGTGTGTACATTTTTTAATTTCTATGAACAATTTAGATAATCGCTGTTATTATGCTTGTAAAATTTGAACCAAATATATGTAAATATAACATTATTATTATTGAATGCATATAAACTTTAAAAACAACTCACTTGTTTTGATGTCGTATTACAACATATAGTATGGGATGTAGTATTTGTCGAATTTCCGCTATCGAATGCCTTAATTTTGTAAATTTAGTGATCGTTGTTTTCATCGTTTGTATCAAGATATCTGTAAATTTCGTTGTCTTCGTCAAACATTATTTAAGCCAGTGTTTTTATCGACTTTTGGGAATAATTAAGACAGCAACATTTCAGTGGGGGATGGGGTTCACCAATCGGTAGATATCATGATAAGCGCTTATTAACATAAATTTACGAGAGCATGTGTATGTACAAATAAATCAGACTGTAAAACGATTCCCATTGATGAAGCATGGAAGTGTTTTTCAGATTTCATTAATTTCACCGTGTCATCAGAAATGTATAATGAATATGTACGTAATTTGATAATTTTATACAATAATTAAGATCTATAGCGGTTCATTCCATGAATAATTAACCGAAGCGAAACTGAGATGAATTCCATCCAATAAATCGCTTCTTAATTATTGTTTTATCCACGGAGAAATGAATTAAATGCAACGAAATATTAGGTAATTTATTGAAATCGGATAAAAATTATTACAAACACAAGACGAAATGTTTTATTAACTATCCAATTATTTCGACGGAAAAGAAGGTATTTTATTGAAACCAGTGAAAAATTATTACAAAAACACCAAGACGAAATGTTTTATTAACTATCCAATTATTTCAACAAAAAATAAGTTCCTGAGTTACAAGGTCCTATGTTGCATTGCAAGCCTCCACAAAATTGAATCTAGTTTCTATTCGTATTTATGTCACAAATATTGTTGTTGATGTCGGTAGTATCAATTTCTTAATATATATATTTAACCTATAAAAAATAGAATTAATCTTGTTTATGAAATTTTAGTTTTTAATGTGACAGTGACATGAGATATGTCTAGAGGTGGATAATATAAATAATTTAGGAACTTTGCATCTACAACCATGTGTAGTGTTGTATTTCTTCATTACATAATCTTGTATAACAATTTTTTATTTGGAAATATTGTTTTAGAATCAATTTATGAAAGTATTTTTTTTTTACTAAATATCTTATTTTTATATAACTTGTTATAACATCATTATTTTCTATATATATATAACTATTTTAGTGTCAAATTCATACTATTTGTATTTATTTTATACTTTATTTGTACTATTTAATATTTGTAGTTTAAACATAAATGTTAATCATTCGTTAAGAATCAAGACGCGAGATTGAGGTACAATTGATAAAAATATTTATGGTAAAAAAATATCCCGTTATAAGTTCGTCTACTCTTAATATTTATGAAATATACATTGAAGTTTAAGAAAACATATATTACAGATGTCTGTTAAAAATATTTTTATCGACATTTTTGTGTGAATAATTGAAAAAGTAGGATATCATTTACAAAATTGAGCAACTTTTTTATTATGGTTTTTCTACATAGTATGTATAATATATGCCTAGAAATGGGTTAAAAAAGTTATATGCAGACCTGTTGGGGTTACATTTCATTTTTATATGCTAACAAAAATTATTTTTGTAGAAATTGGATATTTCGGAAAAAATATATGTATATTTCAACATTTTGATCAAATATAGTTTTCAGTTATTCACAGACAATTATATTTTATTTTACCTATTTATCATTTTTTTAATCTACCAACCCTATAGAGAGAAAGAAAACGGTTTTATATTAAAGATAAATTTAGAAAATTAAAAATATACATGTGTTGCAGTCATAACTTGTTTTCTTGAATTAAAAAAGCATCTGTACACTATAAAATGGTATAAAATAGATTGAATTATGTATGCCAGAATTAAAAATGAATTAAAAATGAAAATAACAGATTTTCATGTAACTTTTGCAAATGACTAACTTTGTTCATTGAATGTGTTATTTATTTTGCTGCAGACATAACATAAGTTTTCTCAATTATATGTAGGTGCATTAATATAGATCATTATATGAAGTATAATACTGTAGCTATGTATATCTAGTTTAGATATTAAATGAGGCAAAAGAAACAAGACATAAAAAATAACAAAGGTATACATTATAAAATCTATGCCATTTTTGCAGACAGTACAGTTTACGAAAAATTAACGTTAACGTCAATTACTGTTAATGTAGGTATAAATAATGTTAATGTTATTACAGAAAAAACATGGAACATATTATGATAAAATCATAATATTATTTAACGAAAATAATCTTGTCCATTAGATGAAAATTTCATCTCTGCTCCGATGTTTCATCAATGTCTTTCAATAAAAAAAGCAAAATGTCCTCGCTCAGCTATTTTTTTTCGGGGGAGTCATTAAAAACATATCCTTCTTTTTTTTGGTAGAAAAATCATTAATTGAAGGCTTAATATATGATTTTGATAAACTCTACATAATTCATCTGTTCCATCTAGTGTTACTTTTGCAACCTTTCTTTTATTGCTTCCAAATAAACCCTGTTCACTGAGCTTTTTTCGTGTTTTGGTGTTGCTAAGTCAATCATGTGCATCACATATTTTCTGCAAAAGTAACAGGTCTTCTAGCTTGGGCAGATGTTGAAACTGCTAAAGGCTAAATTAGTTTTAATGACAATGTCTCAGATAATTTTTGCTTTCGTTGTCTATCTTTAAGCCTTCTTATTGCACTCTGTTGCAATGTCTTCTTTTTTCTGTATCCCATATAATAACACCCTTTCTTTCTTTTCATTGCATTTTCTTCATTTGTGTTGTTGACTACATCTTCAATATTTTCCAAGTTGGTCTTTTCTTTAGCCTCTGCTGCTTTCTGCTTTAATCTTTACCTAGTTTGTGCACATCGCTGTTGTTCTTTCGTTTTCTTTTTATGTTCCCGAGCCTCTCTGCTTTGATCATTTTTAAATTTCTTTCGTACATCTCTCTCTACGTTTTAGATTTAGTTTCCCTGCAGACAGTTTGTGACACCAATTAGTAGTTCGATGCACATTTGATTTATTTAAGTTGCATTTTTGAACATTTCACAATTTATACTAGTCTGAGCAGCACTTGGTGGTTGGAGGTTGATGCGAAACTGCGGGTATCTTTTAGCACACATTTTAAAGCAGTCTCATGGGAAAAGAGTAACATAGTTAATATAACATTATTTGTTATAAGGTATACGTTATATACATTAAATATATAATTATACATTATTATTTATGTCTGCTACAGTTATTGTATGTTTACTACATTAATAGATAATAAATTGATAAGCTTTAAAAAATATATTATGTAGCTAATGTAACTTTTAAGTATGTATAAATAATAAATAGTTGTTTGGTTGCAGACATAACAAAGTAATAATTTATAAATCAAATATAAACAAAATTATATATGTACATATGAAGAATATGGTTTTTAATTTATGAAATATATTTTAAGAATATATTAAACTTCATTAAGAAATGGCGAAAACTATCTTTA
The DNA here is from genome assembly GCA_036023295.1 of Invenusta paracnida. Lineage (NCBI taxonomy): Eukaryota > Metazoa > Platyhelminthes > Proseriata > Coelogynoporidae > Invenusta > Invenusta paracnida. The sequence continues at coordinate 11,586 of JAYRBW010129445.1, forward strand.
TATATAATTTTAGTATTTAAAAATTTTCCCAAGAAAGTGTAACATTTTTTAATCAAATATATTGCATCAACAAATATGAAAAAATATACAAAATAGATCAATGTACGGCTATATTATTGAAGATAATAAAATTATTTTTAATTTTAAATGTGACAATTAACCATATGTTGAATATAAACTACAGTTTTTGTATTTGCTTATATGTATAAAAACATTCGCTGTTGGATGCATATTTCTGCACAATTTAAAAGAAAATCATTTTTCACGTTGATATTTTAATTAATGCATTAAGAACAATAATTGTTTACTTATATGCTACTATAAATGAACTTTACTTCGTTCAAAAATTAACTATGTTGCAGACATAACCAATCCACAACCATTTGTTGTCTGCAACATTGGCAATTTCGAACCAGAAATGTCAAAAAAATATTTTGTGTATTCTGAAATAATACTCAATTTATATCCAAATTTTTGACAATAATAATAATAATAATTACTGAGCCTAATAATACTTAACATAAGGTCAATATTAAAACCATTTAAAGTAAATGGAAAGGGTAAATAAAGTACATTAATCTCGCATCTCGATTCTTAAGCGTTCTGCTTGTATTCAAAATCCACACTAATATCTACATAATTCACGGGTTACTCATAAATTACTGCCTAGTTCGTAATAAATTACTTATATATTTCGATTGTTTGTGTCATTGTAAATATCGATTTAGATATATTTTTAAATATCTAGGTATATTATTGAATTCTGTGTTTAATTTACTTAATATCAAACTTAATATTTTTCATAAGAGTCGAATTACTTCAGCTAATCGTCTATAATTTAAAGGAAACCGTAATATGTACACTTCTTAGCTGGTTGGATGTTGCAGTTGCGTAAATTACTGTTATTGTCGATTCTTTAGGTTTTACGTATGTATTTAAGTAAGGAAAGTTGGCAAGAATTAACTATAGTAAGAGTAATTATTATTCCACAAACATTGAAAGCAAGTCACTGCCGTATCGAAATCAATCTATATTTATCTTTCTGGAACATTCTATGAGAATTGATTATAGCGTCGCCATATTCTTCTTCCACTTTAATTAGAAACACCATCACGAGAAATAGAACAACCAATTATTAACATAATACTGTTGTACTCACGATATAGTTCGGAAAAGTATATTTTATTAAGCAGCACATTACAAGAGGCGAGGAGGGTTATGTTGTGTGTCCTACTCATATAGATACACAATTATATATCTTTGATGCTATTTTCTACAAAACCGTATTTAAGTAAAAGCTACAGCTAGAAAAAAGAAATTGCTTATAATATACATATTATACAATATAAATCTTCATTACTACTTTTAGTAGTGTAATGATTAATATACATTTTGTTTAACTTTAGGTACAAAAATACAATATTACGTCGGAAATGTTAAAAGTGATATGAAAAGAATGTATTACACATGGTCTAGAATAAATATGATAAACGGTAAAATAGTAACCGCATAACACTTGTGTAATGACCATTTGGACCATAATAAAGTCTGAAATATATATCTCATAATAACTTTATATAGGAGGAGCATTTCACTACGTCCGCAATGCACTATTTATGGAACATTTCATGAAACTTTCCGAGTGACTGATCATGCAGGAAGTTTTTAAATTTCAATGTTTACACACATTTTTTTCACTTGAATATATTAATGGTAAATGAGTGTATCGATTATTTTAAAGGGAAGTATAAAGGAATCATCGCACCAATTACTACTTATTTGTCTCTATAAGTATGAAGCTATATCATAAATATATATAATATATTGTAACTTGGAAATAACCTATATGTACTCTTAAAAGAACAAAAAGAAAATATCTACAATAATATTTATTTAGCATATTGTGTATGTAAATACATGTGTATATTTATGTGCATATCATGTATAACTTTCTTATTAATAAGACGTTTCAATTTTGATATATTACAATAACTATAACTAAAGTAACTATATAATTTATCCCTTCAAAAATTCTGGATACGGCAGTAATATTTTTATACTTATAATGATTTGCAAATCAGCTAAAAATAATGGATTATAAATAAGAAAATTTGATAAAATGATAGAAATTATCCTTGTATTTACAAATATTTAGTTTACTAATATAGAACTATAAAAAGCTAAAGTTTATGAATGATAGGACTGTTTTCTCTATTCAATACAATTTCAATAATATTATTTACAAATGACAACGAGTAACATACTAAATATTCCAGGAGTGTGTCTGTATGAATCTAAGGAAGTACAAAATACACAGAAGCTCACTTTTCTTTGTATATATATAAAAATTAACTGTTGTCCGAAAAGCAATATTTCTAGGTCAACTCTTAGTATTATGTGCATATATATATATATAAAACTAAATGTACAATTATGTGCATAAACAAATACATATAACTTATTTACACGTGTTTAAAGCTACAAGTACTTAAAATAATTCTGTGATTAATTCTCAGGCTCTGTTAAGATTAAGGCTACACTAATACTGTATATTTATACATATATGATGTACATCCGTTTGTAAAAATCCCAATTACCTACATGTTTTCTAAGTGAACAATATGAAAGGTTGTGCCATCATTGTCTTTACTGTAGTCGTAACTCCACGTTTTGATGTCTTTCATTCCACCAATGAAGAGCGGACCCGAGGCTCGTCGGACTGGAGATTGGGTATTCGACAAAGTGGGTTGACAACTATAGACCGCTACTGACTCGGCCGGTTCGAGGAAATCAATATCCGAGTTGAAGGACTTCTTTACGTCCATCTCGGAGTCAAGTGCCTGGAGAGTTCGATTCAGTAGAAGGGCATCAAAAGTGCCCTTTGAGTGTCTACCAGTTGGAGTACAAGGACAGCTGGCCACAGGGCCGGCCTCTACAACCGATATGGAGGGTCGTTTTGAGCTGATTCCTTCGTGGCTGTTCCCCTCAGTGATCCGGTGTAGGAAGTAGGCGTCGAGGTCGTCGTTACTGCCTCCTGAGGGTGCCGTAAGGAATGTGAAGTGACGCATGGAGTAGGCTCGTTTGTAGCTGAGTCCGGGGGAGAGATTCGCAAGGCCACGGACCCCCTTGGGTGGGGAGGAGGAGTAGGGCAACTTAGGTTGGATGAAGTTAACGGGACTCGCTTCGTGGCCAGAATTGTTCCGCTTCCTGCTGAGTCGAAGTTCACGGTCCATCCAATTGTGGACTTTCATTTTGGAGGCCTTGGCGGGCGTTGCGCCTTCCTCCACGATGAGTGGCTGTGTGGATCGGGAGGACATATAGTCGGGGGCATGGGGTAGCAGTGAGAGACGAGTACCCCGGCTTCGCGACTTCTGGAATCGAGAGGCCATCAAGTTGGATTTTCGTTTGGACATTGTGTCGGGGTGATTGTGTTTCTGTTGATGTTGGATTGTTTTCTCCATCTCTTTCTCTTCTCGATCCAACTGAAGGTCAACAAAGTTTTCACGCTCGCCATCATTATCAAAAATCCACTCAATTTTTTCCTCATAGTCAGCGACATCTTCAGGAATCCATCGACAACACCTGTAGACAAAGTACAGTATAAAAACAAGGAATGCGAAGAGCGGAAAAACCATGAGATTCGGTTTGGAGTCCACGGGTAGCCGGGAATAAGGACTCCTGAAACGCCGCCTATCCACTTTCACAATCACCGGAGCTTTCATTCCTCCTGCCTTGGACTGTTGCTCCAAATCCATTTGCGGAGTATTAGCGACAGACTCCTTCACAGAGTACAGGAAGGTGAGCATTACAATAAATACCCAAATTGGAATGGTGGACATGTCGTAGACATTGTCAGCTTGAGAATAAAGTATTTTGGAATCGTTGAATTCGCTGCAAATCTGACGTGATAGGAGGGGTGATGCTTAAAGTACTTACTGAGCTGGATATACACAGAAAGTGGATTACTGATCAGCCATACTCACTGGCAAACTCAGTCTAAATAAGTTACAATAACTGAAGGGATGATTGCAAAGGAAGGTACATATATGATATAGACAAGCGCTGTTGCCAAATAAAAACCCTCCTTCGTTCCATTAATTCTATTGGACTGTGACGAAGAGGCGATCAATATCCAGTTCTTAGGATAAGATTCCTTTATGAAGTCGCGAGGGAGATTGAGAATTTTATAGCTACTAAATAGAGCGTTATAAAGCTTAAAGCCCATAATTTTTAGTATGAATATATATCCTTTATAGAAGAGATATGATTTTATCCACTACAGTCTAATTACTAATTATGTATAATTTAATTAACGTTGAACAAATAATATAGTAATACTTTAAATGTTATAGGAAATAGGAAAATAAATATTAAAATTAATCAGTAAATTGGCCGACGGATTTAATGAATAATTTCTTTATTCAATTTAATGTACATACTTTACACTGACAAAAATATCCGTGTCAATTGACACACCATTTTATTGTTGACACGAATATTCGTGTCAATGTGTTTCTGGACACATATATTCGTGTCATTACCTTAAATGGCTTTGTGTCAATTGACACAATTCTATTAGTTTGTGTCAA
>JAYRBW010129456.1:0-16173 GCA_036023295.1 Invenusta paracnida
ATTTAGCATTCTTGCTAAATAACTATTATATACCCAACAAAAGTGAATTTTTTTTTCTTTTCTCCTAAATTATAATATATCTTATTAAATGACAAATAGTGAAATCTATCCAATAAATACATATATAGGGACTAAACTGTCTCCTATGTGAACTATTTTAAGCACACTATACGTATAGTAGTTTCTCGCTGAGTGAGAAACAAAATACATTTTAAGTTGGAATTATTTCTAAAAAACCCAGAAATGAATAAGATAAGAACGCGACAGACCAGGTGAATTAAAAATACAGCTTCGCAATTTAATCGCTATAATTACATTTAACTACCACATGTATAAGAGATGAACTAATAACAAAATCGAATTTATTGTCTGTCCTCAGACATAGTTATTTTTTTACTTTGTTAAGGACAAACGCCAACGAAAAATAAAGACAGACTCACTCAAAAAAATCAACTATTATGGGTAGTCCAAATAGTATTTGATGGTACAACCTTATCCGGCCATAGTCAAACTAAACTAATGAAGTGGGAAAGGCGACCCATGAGAGCAATACGCAATACCGCAACTTCAAAGTCGGAGAGAGCATACACCTCACTTCTATATATAATACTTCTATACACTTGAATATAAACTTGCTATATGATGGAAGTCTGCGGTGTACACAGTGAAGGAAGCGAATGAATCTTCAATACTTTCTAGCCGGGATTATATGGGAACAATATAATTCATAGTTAACTCGCAAGTGTACTCGCTCTGTTACTGACATATATGGCAGCCGAAAGGGTCCAAAACGAAATTCACTCTAATAATTATGAAATTCAGGCATTTTACATATATACGTGAGATTATGTACACATATGTAACAATATGTGCACATTATATGACATTATGTGACATTATGTAACGTTATGTGACATTATATGCACTAACATTATGTAACATTCATAGAAATAGACGTAGCGTTTGGGTTAGGTTAGGCCGCTTAGGGTTAGGTCATAAGCGGCCAACTAATACGTCTATTTCTATGGTAACATTATATGCACTAACATTATGTAGGATTATGTGCACATTATGTAAGATTATATGCACATTATTGTTATATATATGTGTACATAATGTCACGTATGTGTGTAAAATGCCTGAATTTCGTTTTGGACACTTTCGGCTGCCATAGACATGTCATTGTAAAATGATTCACGAGAATTTAAATGTAAATATCGTATACTAATCTAGTATTTTAAAACGATCAATGTATAAGCTAACGACTGCTGCGCTGAATGCATCTAATATTATTTCATTTGGGCAAATATCGGTTTAAGAACATTATTATGCCGAATTTATTATCTATTCATAGACCATAAATATTCTAGTAATCTCGAAGATTAAAAAGAGATTACAACGAGGCAAAGCCTTAAAATCAATAAAGACCATTTCATTTAGTCTACATATATTACTTACTGAATTCTAGTTTTTCATGAAATTAAAATAGCCTATAAGAAATAGCCATGCTTAATTTAATTATAAATAGCTGCACTTATCAATTAACATAATATGATTTATTTGAGTTTTAATTTTTATATTTCCGCTTTGTCTTATCTCTCTTTTGAGTTGACTGTGATTGATGGTTTTGTAAACTTCTGATAACAGGATGCTAGGAATATACGGCAAAATTTAAGAATATGTAACTATTACGTAAATATGTTGGAAATGGACAGTGGCAGCTTGTATAGCAGTGTCCCATGTAACGAATCATACTATAATCATTATATGTATTAATATGGGTATATTAGTGTACGGTAAAAATAGGGTCAGAACGACAACTGTCAGCAAACACATAGTTGGATTGATGATAGTGGCTGGCATCTCTTCTTTGACCCCTATTAATACTATCTATAATGTCTGAGCCCTTTACTTGCTATACGGGGATGTCATGGATGGACCGCACACCTCTACGTAGTCATGAATAACGCACAGTTATAGACGCAGGTCCTGGAGATCTCTAACTATATAGTCAACTGGAATTATGATAGAGGACTTATTAGTGCGTTGTACATTGATTCCTGGTCTTACTGAACCAAAACTATAAGTGAAGTACTGGGTATTAGTAGTATACTGCATGAATGTGTCAATCTTAACTTTTCTGTATGTATATATTATTATATACAATATAGAATACAAGTATTTTTATGTTGCAAATAATAACTAAACTATCTTTCATATTGACAATGCAGCTATAGTATTCTTTTATTTCATTAAACAAAATAAATAAAATCAATACTCAGCATTCTCCGTGGCAAGTATATCATGTCTAGTAAAATTATTAAACAATGACTATCATCGAAAACAGACATTCAATAGTTTGTAAACAGAATTAGGTTCATATATTATTATTCACCAAAATAGGATAATATACAGCCAGTAAAAGAGAGAAAATCGCAAATCTAGATAATATAAATATAGTATGTGTAAATTGCAATTATACAGTGAACTATAAATGTCTAGGATCAAAGAATGTATCACTGTGTGCAGTTTATAGAAATAAAGTGGCCTAAACATATAAAATATGTTTATTGCACCTAAAAATTATAAGTTAAAGGGATATAGATATCGTTTTAATCTTTTCTAAATTTACTATAATCCAATAAAATATTGAAATATAATTTATTTAATCTAAAGTGAACCATGCTAAAGGCTTGATGTTATTGAATACCTACACCTATAATATACTTTGTTAAATAAAAAGCCCTGTTTAGGAAATGGTGTGGGTAATTGTTTTTATATTATAATATATAAAGCATACCTCATTATTATTATATAAGATATTTAAGTTTGCATGACTGCGTGCGTCATAGTGGTCAGCATAGACGATAGTACTACAAACACTTTACCTAATCAAATTATGCTAAAAGAACAGCGCACACTTTATCGTTGGTGTGAGAGCTAAAGAATGGAAACTATTTAGTCTAACTTCTTCATTACACTTTTAAATAAGTACTGCAACATTATGTATGCAGATTTCAATCAGAAAATAGGTAACAACGGTTTACAAAGAAAAATACAAACATTAAATAAACTTAATAACAGGTCTGAAATATCGTAATTATCAAAATAGTCCAATTTCCAAAGAGAGACATTATTATAGCACATAGCATGTGACAGATTCTATCATGCTAAATGACTAGCTACAACAATCAAGTAGTCATTCTAAACACCGTGTACTGTACATGTCAACTAATCACTCGGTTTGTGTTCTACAGAGAGAATTAATTGAACGTAGAATTACTGAGGTCAATAAAAATGTATTTCTAAATATAGTCAGTCTTCAACAACTATTCCAGGGCAGAAAGCAGGCATATAGGTGAACGATCTAATATATTATTAATAGCTGACAGATAGGTATAGCATAACGTGTTGTCAAAAGGGATATTTTGTAGTGTATGAATAATATTTCACTCACTGTAATGTCTACATCCCTATTATAGTATGTATGTAATAGTATAATATGTATACTATATCGGAAATTAACCCAAACTGTACATGACTGTAAAATGTTAATAAATTGAAGTAAGATGATCTCCGTGAGTCACCAGGAAATTAAAGGACGTATTCCCTATCTTCTCCTTAAATACCAGTTCAGATTAAGATATCTAAGTATACATACATACATAAGGGTCCACTAGCCAGTACCCTGACCAACCTAGACTACAGAAGTTGAAGAGAGATTATGTCTCCTCTTTCAATTACCATATAAATATATTTATAAACATTGGATTGGATAGATATAACACTTCACATATGTATGTACGTACATACACAGTATACATATATTCTGTTTCCAATGGTTCTGGAAACCATACTAGTTAACACTGCGTGTAATACAATTCAGCTTAATTTGTATCAAAATTTCCCAGTTTGTCAAATACATATATTATTGATTTTCCCATCAAAATGAGATGCAACATACATATAGACAAATTACTGTATAATGCAGACGACCATATTAACCGAATATAATGAACACAATGACTTTTCGTACCAGAGACTTATTGCAAAAATAGTTGATTTTTAGATGGTTAATTAATCAAGTATAGATTTCATACTTCACATCAGCATATTATTATAGACGTAACAAAATCGAGTATAATTTACTTTCAAAGAATTTATAAAATAATATTAATAGCTAACATCTTAAGTAGCGTTAAAAGCGTTAAATAGAAACGCCGGTGTCATTAAACAAAACCACCTGCAAACTTATATGTTATCTCAAACAAAATTGAATATCATTGATATTATAATGTATAATTTGTTTTGTAAAGTTACACTACACAGATTAATAGAGATAATATACTTCACAAAACAGCACAAAGTAGCCTCACTTGAATGAAAATAATTCCGGAATATGAGATTATGAAATATTAATTATTATTGTACTCTTCCTAAAAATAACTTAAATATAGATAAATCTATACTATCAAGTACTTATTTTGTCCTGATGAAATCAAATGCCTTTTGACAAAAACGTTTGATAACATTTTGTTATATGTATATTATGCAATATTATAATTTCCAAATACTAAAAGCAATACTATTCTAATATGTTTTTCATAAAAAATAATAAACTTGATAGCCATAAATTGTAATGAATTGCTAAAACAATTGTTATATATTGCTGATTTTTTAGTGTTGTATGTACATAGAAAAATAATACAAAATCAGTAGCATTTATTATTCAGAAGGTCACTTGTTATTATTAAATCGATAAACCAACACAAATACGGAATTTAATAAAGACTCGTTATAGATTAACAATACAATATTATAATAATAATACCATCGATAACTAAACAATTATTAGTCCGACAATAATGAAAAAGATAAAAGCACGTTAACAGCAGTGAATGCAAACTGCTGTGTAGCATCAAAGCCACTTGACGAAGACACGATATAAAATGAGTCAACAGACTGGCGCCAACTTTATTGACACCACCAGTACGTCATGTCAGAGTGGGTGAACAAAGGTGCAAGAATATAGCGGGGAAGAAGCAGAGAGGCAGAACGAGCGAAGTTACAACAATATTGGTAGCGACAGTGGATATTGCTAGCAAGAAACAGACACACGCACATTTCCATAATAACACTGTGGTCCGATGCGAGAACATGTTAAGGCTATACCTAGAAGACACACAGGAGCAGGACAAGTAGGTAGGCGTATGAAGTAGACTCTGCTTGCGTTCATAATAATTTGTAAGGGTATATCCGAGGATTCCTATATAATCCACATAGTGGACTAGTACACGGAACTGGGCAATGAGTGATAAATGCAATGCTCCACACGATGAACACCACCGGCATCGTGTTTCACTTTCTGAAAGAGTCTACAACAAATGTAGAGCCCTTCATTATGCCAAATTAATACCATTCTTTCAATAGAAACAGGCATTATATACTGCAATCGTTTACTATGATGAAAAACAATGTTATTGAATAAAAATATACTGGTAAATAGTAGGTGCAATAATGGAACGAAGGAAACAGGACTACATGTGAGTAAATAAATATAACCCGAAAGAAGTAAAATCATTCAACCATAACAGCCAAGCACTGACATGTTATACTTCCAATGTTTCGTTGTTAACTTACTATGAGTAGATGCAATTATGTAGGCCGGATGATTAGTGACTCAGTTATTACAAACTGTACTTAATGAGGACTTTATGAGACTGGTGTAAGCAATGAAATGGTTGAACACCCACCTCTCTCTTCCATGATCTTCATTAATGTTTGTTCCCCCCAGCGAATAATTGCACTGAGCACTTCAGATTCCGGGGCCTAAAGTGGAAGAGAGATAAATAAATATACGGTTAATATTGTGTATGTAGAAAGTGGAAATTCAAATCTAAATAGATTGGTTCAAATAATATACAGTTTTGTGTGGAAAAAAATTGCATAAACAGAAGTTATTTAAATTGTTACTTTTGAAGTATATTTCGTTTTGTATAAAGTTATAAAACCTGACTAAAGTTTTGAGAATAAATATTATTGCAAACAAAGAAAAAAATAGTCCTCCGCATGTCAATTGTGGACACAGGGGGGGGGGGGCTTAAACAATTCAAAATTACTTCAACACATAGCTATATCTAATTATTATAATACAAAAAGAACTCAAACTGAAGGAAGGAAGAGAGGGCCCTCCCTACCTCAGAGTTAAGCTTTTGAGCTAACATATTAACGAAACTCACTTGTAGATAGTTGGAGGCAAGCGCCTGACTCAGCTCCTCCCGTGTTAGAGCGAAGAGCACGGGGGTGTGGACTATAGCGAGGAAGTTCTCTCTGAGGAAGTGACTGGCTTGTCGATGGAGGAACTTGGAGCCATGACCCTGCTCGCTCCAGCGCAGTATCTCCACGAGGTTCCCAACACTCAGGCTGTTCACCAGCAAGTCTTCACAGCCTATGGGGTGGGTGTGGCATTTATCATTAACTCACAGGAAATAATTGCGCTATTCAATCAATCTCATTTAATAAGAAAGCTAATTACGAAAAACTAATTAAAATTATTATTGTAGAAAATATACTCATTCAAAGGGCTTTAAAATTGCAAAGGCGATCCCATACAAAGTTTAAAAAAGAAATGTCTTATGATATATTTATATTACACGTAAATAAATATTGATATAGGTTACTGACTAAAATTTAAATTAATATCTTAGTAACAGTTAAAAATATGTAAATTGATAACATTTATTAAATTATTGACTTGTTTTAAATTATGCCTTTTTAAGGTGTAATCAATATCGCTAATATATCATCATGGGAATATTTCGCTGATTGTATTATTTATAAAATTGTAACGTCAGAATTATTCTAAAATAACCTTATATTTTGTAGTAAACTGCAACTTTTAAATAGAAAAATAAATCATCATAAAATGGTTGGTTATTTTATAGAAAAGCAAAAATGGTAACTAAACTATAAACTTTGGAAGCCCGCTTTGATTTAAATTATTATGCAAATTGTCATCCCTTGTGTTTTGGCGTTTAATCCCATAATTCAAACTATCAATATAATACAAATTAGGACTAAATAGACCATTAACCTTACTGTTCAAGTAAACTATTTTAACCTACAGAACGCAGAAAAAAATACCAAAAGTTGCAATGTATAACAGATAAGTATGTATAATAACATATATACGCGAATAAAGCTTCAGAAACAGAATGACCCCAGAGTGAAGAAAATGACAAAATCAAAATCATCGAATATCTAATCAGAAAAATAGTTCTAGAAATGCTTTTATATTTTTGTATACATCCTTCAAATATAGAAAATTTATAGAAAGTGAGTTATTCATAAAAATCGAATAGATAAGATGGGTAAAATGAAGCATATAAGGGTGTATTACTTACTTATATGTTTCATTCTGTCCCTCCTCTCCCCCAACCAAAGAAAAATAAAGATACTTGCTACACTAAACATATAAAAACGCCGTATAGAACGCTCTGTAGCCATCTGAATAAAAACAAGTTTGAAAATACAATTTATCACTGCGATAATTTCCACAAATTGACAGGAATTGCTGTGTGGGAAGGGTCTGAGGCCAAGAATATCATGAGTGGAGGAGTGTTGTTAGCGAGTGAAGATATACGTATGTGTCGGTCTCAAACAGTAAGAGGAAAAGCTCCAAGAGAAACTGTGATTCAGCTATTGCACCGGTTGTGGTGGTTAGCAATTGAAAATAGATGCCGACCCATGATGATTTTGATCTTGCCGACAGTCCTACTAACTACCAATCATTTTCGATACCCTCAATAAAAAATGTAGTTATATAAAGAACAAGGCGCAGAGATATTTATTATATTTTATAAATATTTCGGTTAATTTTTATGGACGATAAAAACCATTTAAATTATATACAGGCTTCGATATATACATTGCTCACAAAAACTAAGTAGACAATGAAGAAAATTCAACAAAGGTAATACCCTATATAATAAATTGGAAAGTAATCATATATTTTTATCTATATATGTAAATATTGTAATAACAGAATAAAATAGTGAAAAGTAATTGTAGTTGTTTAAACCCATCATTCTTTATTTATTAATATAGCAATATATTAAAATTGTAAAATTGTTTCCATATAATTTAAGGAGACAAAAAATAATAAAAGTATCTAAGTATAATTGAATATACATATATTTATCGGCATTATCAAAATAAAGCGACAATTGTCACAACGTTAAATTATTTAATTTGGATTAACATTTTAGTGGGTATGGGAAAAATTAAAATGTTATGGATTATACATTATTATTACATAAAATAATATAATTTAATAAAACTATGTCAATATATAATTCTAAGAGCTTATTCATAAAAATGAAATACGAATATGAAAAATGTAAAATGTACTTCAAATTGAATCAACCGTTAATCACCAAATCGCTACTATACAGTAGTCAATGTATTTTAGAATCTGCAAAGTAATATAAAATATAACTTCAAACACAATAGTAGTCCACTTACATTGGCTGAGTGCCAAACAGTCCAGAAACTCTCCAATCTGATAAAGCTGCATAAGATCAGTAAGATAGCCCTCACCAAAAATCTCCCGCTGACCTGCACTTGAAAACTCGACAGGATAGGCGGTTGTTGCATTACTAGAGGCCTTCTTGCTGGTTGGCCCAGGATAGCGACCAGTGGAGGACGAGAGTAGACTGGCCTCCAGCTTGTCCGTGTAGATCCAGTGGACCAGGGGAACCGCCAACCTCCGAGGAATGATCGCTTCGTCCAACACAATGCTCAACAAGGAGGAGCGACCGCAGGCACAGCCCGCTCCCATGACTACCTGGTGTTGATCTTGTTGGCGGCGCTCAATCAGACCACGCAAGAGTTTGGAGCGGCAGGCAAGCACAGCCGAGTGACAGGGCAAGTAAAACCCTCGATCGGGAGCAGTTGGGGGAACAGAATTAGAAGACAGGGGTAGAACCGGCGCGAAGACAAGAACACAGTCAGAAGATGTGGTGCAGCTGGCGGTGACACTGGACACATCCCAGACCAACCCCGGTAGAAGCAGCTTCATGTCCTGCTCCAGTTGATTTGGCAGACCAAACTTCTGGCAGAGAATGGAGAGCACCTCCCAGTTATCCTCGAGACCAGTCTCTGAGAGTTGCAGTGACCCGGTGTAAAGATACCGCAGGAGACAGGAAAACACGTGCACCGAGACCCCTGCAACCGGATCAATGTCCACTGTCTCCAGTTGGCTGGAGTAAAGGGGAAGTGGGCCGCTGGTTGGACTCGAGTCTAGGTTTGTGGTGGGGCACTTGCGCCGGAGGCGAGTGCGGAAATAGGGACATCGAACCGAGAGGATGGCTCGGTGCACTTTGAATCTTGTCCCTTGGTAACTGAGCTCAAGATCCGCGCACCAGCCCCGTTCGAATAATTGAGTCAAGTTGGACTACAAGATTACATGAAGCAAACGTGATAAGATGGAATGATGAATTTAAAAAAGAAATTTCATTACACAAAACAAAACGGAATAATGAGAAAATTAATAAAATAATAATAATACTAGTGAAAATGTTCCTGTTACTAATTTATAATTCCTATTTCCAATGTTGAAAAATATATACAAATTGAAAATAAATTTCGTTATCTATTCAGTTTTTAGATTATATGTTGATATTATTCTAGTACATTCATTTTATTTTTTTATAATTATCAATATCAAAAAAAAGATAAAATAAAATAATTATGGAAATATGACATAGTAGTTAATTTCCAACTTACATTGAGATAGGAAGGCGTTGGTCTGGCAAATTGCGACTCTATTTCAAGTTGCTTCATAAGTGCCAGCGTTTCATACTCCTGAAGCAAAGTGATAAGCTGCTTATAAGACCAGCAGGAAGACAGAAACTCCCGAAATTGTTTCCGATAGTCACTGTAGTTGTTTACTCGGCGGCGAAGTTTGGACATCTTTTTTCGCAAGGTCTGCAATTTGGCCATACTTCGACCTGGCAAATGCTGCAGAGCCGTTGGTACATCAAAGATTCCCCCACTTCCTCCAGTCGTGTGATGATGACCATCTTGCACCGAGAATCCCACATGGCCACTATCTCGCTCACCATCCAGTGGCAAACTATGATGATAGTGACTGTGGTGGTGCTGTTGTAGATAAGAGTCCAATTGACGCTTGTCTAGTGGGTGCTGGTGATGCCGATAAATCACCCCATTTGTGGGAACTATGTGCCCCTCTGAAGATCCCGAATTTTGCGCTGGATCTTGAATCTCGTGTGCCTCACTCAAGTTGCTCACACTGTCTGCATCTCCCAGGTAGCATGCTGGCAATTTCTCAAGATGCGAGGAGGCACTACCCATCATGCATCTTCACACCAAACTCCCTTCGCTAGATGAGAATAAATCATAAGCTTAAATGTGTACAAAGTATGACACAATATAATGCATATATACAGAGAACCAAGAGTAGTTAAACAAAGAAATATTAAATTTGTCATATATGTATTCTTCATGCAGCCTAAGACTAACACATTTTTAAAAGTATGGGTATTTAGTTCCTTTAAACTAATCATTCTCTTTAGATTAAAAATGATGGCACTTATTTATTTATAAATTGGCATAATGTATGCGAGTGCATATATCCAGTTTTTTGGGCACATACTAAATGTTTGTATTAGACTCAATTTTATAATATTGGAATCAATTGTATAAAACTCGTGAATTTCGTTGTGGCATTAGACTTCTAATTTTTGGCTACATTTGCAATAAAAACAAGTGTCACAAAAAATATATCACAATAGCCTGATAAAAAATCAATGGGTTTTTGCAACATGGTCTGCAAGTTAACTGGTTATTAATCTTCCATAGCATCACAGAGGAATGCTATTTGATCAAAAGTTTCGAATATTTATTAGTTTATAAGTCAACACTATAATTTGAAATATATGTATAACAATTATATAAGATTTGAAAATCATATCTGCTTATAAATTGGTATGGCTGGTAGCACTAATCATTGGCATGATTGGGTTAAATCAGGTGGAAATTGAAAAAAATTTAATGATTAATAATAATAAAATACAAAACTGCTAGTTTTTAATAATGTTATGTTTTTAAATTTATTGTTTTGAAGACTTTTAAAAGTATTTTTAATGGTTAAATATATTATTTTTAATGCATTAATTATTGTGTAATAAATACATACATTTATCTTATATTTATATAAAACAAACTGATGTCAAATTTAATGTCAAAAATGTATAATTCTACATTTTCTCTAACTTTCAAAAATTTTCAAAGGAAAAGTTTAATATAACTAAATTAATAATTAACCAAAAACATTATTTATAGACAAGATTTTTTAAACAAAGAAGGTCTGAATTTCATTATTAATGGCATACTAAAAAGAAAAAAATGAACCTAAAATATAAAGTTATGAAAAAGTGGTTACAACATTTCTAAAACTATTACAGAAGCACTACACAAAATGCCATATAAAATTAACTAAAATGTATTTTTTTAAAGTTTAAAACCGATTTGAACATGATAGTCTTAACTACATATCTGTGATTTCAAAATATTACAATTTTCAAATTTATACTTTACTGACTAATATAAACATAGATAAATATTTCATTGTATAAGTGGTTTATCTATTTACTCTACAAATAGTATATAATATTGAGGCATAGATACAGCATTATTTTTTTCAAAAAAAAACAAAAAAACATCATGAGAATTTAAAACAGAACTTATAATATATATATATATATATGTACATAAATATATATTTTATACCATTAACTATGTAGTTGCAGTCATTGTGCCTTGTGTTTTATTCCTATTAGGACAATTACAACAAATATCAATATAGCTAAACACCAATAATGCATACACAATACTTGTAACAGTGTCACAATACTACATATATATCTACTACAGACAGTATATTTATACGACCTTCTCTATGTGATATACTTACTATATTAAATTGCTGCTTGGCAGAAATAACCAATCAAAATATAGGATACATGTATATTTGGCTATATGCATGTAACTGGCTTACTGTGCATGAATATCCATTTTCTTAATTATGGATGGCTGCAATGTATAAATATGTACTGTAACTTAGCTACATGCTTAATACCCATATGAGACAGAAACATTGGATTGTATATACATGTAGTTGATAAAAAGGCTACTTCAATTATATATTGCTCAAATATCCTCTCTCAGTATGTTTTACTCCTAGTTGTTATTACATAATAACTGTTTTGTATATATCTAGTCTATGTTCAGCTTTATTTCACTCCCTGGAAGATATATCAGGTTTTATCACATTTTTATATTATATAGTTTTACTTGCCACAAATAAAGTTTTTTTAAATACATACATCTTTGAATACATATGTGATAAACAAAAACATTGGATTCTAATTGCATAAATTCAAAACATGGATTGGATAAATTATTGCTTAGAATTAGTTGAAATTCAGTATAGTAAACACTATGTAACAAAAACATTTTCTTTAAATGAAATGTATAAAAAATAGAAATTATAAGCAAAAGAAAAATAGCTGTAAATAAAATATATACATATGTATATATATATATGTATACACATAAATCCCACGAAAAAAGGATCTGTAAAATTATCATATCTAAGATTGTTGGTCCAGACAGAGAAAAATAAAGGCTGTCTATCAAAGTGATTCCACTTTCTCCACAACTGAATACATTGTAAATCAAATGCAAGCAAACAAAGCTAACAAGCAAAATCAGCCAAAAAACAAACAAGCAAAGCCTATCAAACCCATAGATGGGAATTCTGAAAAAGTGTGATTCTGAAAATGATTTGAGGGGGCACTAGACCATTCGATTTTTTTTTATAAATCTTAAAATAATATAATTAGAATAGAAATCATGTAATAAAAAGATAAGATTATTAATAATCATTGTATGAACTTTATTTAAATGAGAAAATGATATTACATTTATTTACAATAATATGAATGAATATCTTGCATATGAATATAAAATTACAAAAGGTTTTAACAAATTATTCATAATAATATTTACATATATACATCTATATCCCATTATACCCTGCAACTTTTAACAATGTCAAAGACATTACATAACACCTTTTAAGTAAATCCTTGTTGAAGGGAATAGAACTGACAGCATGCACAGAACAATATAAAAACAGATTTATTTAGTAAGTTGAAGTATTATCATCATAAAACGTCCAAAACAAAATGCAACAATGTAGCATTGTAAGCCGATAACCACCTGTGACTCAAGAAACTATCTGGCATGGTAAAGCTGATTCCAATTAGTTCACACATTTCACATAAATAGTCTTGAAGATCAGCAGACCATTTGAAATCACAGTAGAAATCTCCGAATAAACCTTCTACCCACCAGTCAAATGGTTTTGCAAACTGCTTGCATGCATTGTGTACAGTATAACAAATATTGCCATCTATATCCAAGAGATGAGGTGCCAATTCTTGTCGAATATTCCCTTCAAGACCATTTTTGGAACCTCTCATAACATTACACGAATCCATCAAGATTGACACTAAATTGTTCCACAGAATTTGATGATCCTTAAACCGCTCTTTCTTACCACGAATACTTGGAAAATCCACTTTGATCAAGTCAATAGCAGAAAGAAACTCTAATACAACACACTGCTGTGTTTCATTAAAATGACTAACCAGGACAGCTAATATGTGATGATGATTAGTACTGGTAGACTCATCAATATTTAACAAGAAGGGAATCTGTTTGATGTCTTCAAAAATTTCCTCCTTGATTGTCTTTGCAATGCCATATTGCATTTTGTAAGATGCAGTTGTTCTATCCATAGATAAAGAGTTTAATGTTCTGGTATCTTTTGCAAGCTTTTGGTCAACATTAACAATAACATTTCCCATTTATAATGGTAATGAATGCTCAGCCATCACACCAAGCAGCAAAATTTCAAAATTAGCTTTATGGTCCAACAATGAAGAAGTTGACAAAAGATAATTTCCAGTATGAATTGGTTTTTCATTTGTATTCATTTCCCATGTTTTTTGTTTTTATGTGATTGATCAAGACCTTTTCCCCACTGGTTCCATATTTTAACTCCACCTTGCACAAAGTACACCAAATAATACAAGACTTCCACATCTAACCAGTACCATTGAAATTTGTTTATTACAGCAGAATCAACTACTTTAGAGCCTATTTTCACAAAATAAGAAGCATTTGGTGGAGAGGCACTGTTTGATGACAAACAAACCATAGTTGATGTTGATGAAGGGGCGGGCATTGCTCGATGACAAACAAACTGTAGTTGAGGTATATAATGGTTAGTATATATACTGAAGTTAGGGTTAGGGTATTGATCAGTAATACTTATATATAATTATAGTGTCACATTGAAGTAAAATGTTAATAGTTATAAAAACTTGTTTAAACATAAAAAGATACACTGGTTCTCAAAAAGAATGGAATATTTCATTTTATTGTATTTTTAAATTTTATTTTTGATCAATAATGTACTATAGTTGTCAAGCACTTGATAAATGATGCATTGTTGTGACAAGTCGATTGGCTCTTAGTGTGGTCTGTTTGGGCCTTCTAGTTGACTTTACAAAATTGAACTTTCCTCTGTTCCAATCTCTTAACCACCTGTATATCATGTTTATTGGTACATTCAAATCCAACTTGGTAAAATTTCTAACACTGACCATTTCTTTTGTGACAAACCGAGTACCAAACCTTTTTTAAAGTCTTTTTCTTCCTTTTAATTCATTCTGACAATTATGAAGTCAATTATTTAAATTGTATAAGCCTGATCTGATTGGATGTTCAAACTATAGGATTTTCAGAGCTTTGTATGCTTCAGCAGAACTAAGCTGTATAAATAGAATAAAATTATTGATTGGAATCAATGCTTTCTATGTCTAATAGTGATATTTCTATTCATTTTGAGAAACAGTGTATATGTATATAGTAACCATAATATGAATTTATTTTATTTACAAACATTAGTGCTTAAATGGTTATTTAAACATGAAATGTTATGCATAGTGAGGGTATAGTGATTATCACAAATTATTAGTCAACTTGACAACTACAATTTCTAAAAACTTGGGCAATTTGCCATGTCATCGTTTGAAAAAGTGTATCAAGTAGATTTGGTGAGGTGGTAGTCTATATTTGCTGACTAATATACCACAGGTGATCCATACCATAAATTTAATCATGTTCTAGATGCCTCTTTAGGTCAGTGCAAGCAATCTCCATTGTATGGGCATCACATCATTTTGGATACCATTGAGTATGTCAACTTTGATGGGTGGCATTATCATGTTTGAAAATAGTGTCACAGTGATTATTTGTAATGGCAATTAGTTGATCCTGAAGAATATATATATACTTATGTGAGTTTAAGTTGCCTTGAATATGATGAAGGAGACTAACACCATCTGTAAGAAAGGCACTCCATACCATGATCTGGCCTCTACCAGCCTGAATAGTTGGCCTTGTCAACCTACCAACCATTCTGTGTGTGTGGAGAATCAGTCTAGATCAAATGAAACATTTTTGTTTATGTTGGATAAGGCAGCTCTGGGTGTTTCATCACTAAAGTAGATTATCCTCTAATTAGAAATTGTCTATAGATAGTACTGTTAATTAATGTTAATTAAACCTGGCCTTAAAAAATTGCTATCTCTCAACTACTATCCAGCACTCTTCACCAACTCATCTTTCTCATGGAATATACATACACTAGAATCTATAAAGTCTACCATCTTATGAAAAATACTAAGAAACAAGAATAGAATGATAGTATCAAACTCTATCCCTGACTGCATTTTAGCTGACAATAGATGATTATTTACTCAAAATGTGATGCTATTAACATTAGTAGTTCCATGTGCCCACTTATTAAAAGCAATATATTAATTGCTATAACAGTACAAGGGGGAGTCAATAAGTAAGCGGACTCAATATGAAAGCAAACTCCCACACAATATAATCTGTGTATTTTTATTAACTATAGAAACATCTAAGATATCTGTGAAAATGTCATGTTGATACTTCTATGGACCGCTTCACAATTCGAATTTGAAAATTAAAAGTCAACCACCACCTCAGAAG
>JAYRBW010129467.1:0-38385 GCA_036023295.1 Invenusta paracnida
TATGTTCCTGGCAGTGGTTAGACACGTTAAAATCTGAACAAGCCTATTATATATATCAGAACAGGGGCGGTCACATTTATCTCTCTTATATGCTTTTAAATATATAAATAAAATGACATCAATTGTATAAATTATTTCATATCTTAATTTAAATTAAGGAAGTTTTTTAGTCATCCCTAAGTTTTATATAATAACTAAACAATAATATAACAAAACAGTTACTCTTAAAATTAAGTTGTTTTAATTGTAGATAAAATTTATTTTTATAATATAAATAAATAATTAAAGAGAATAGAACATTTTACTTAAAAAATAAAACCATTTTCTTACAGAAATTTGTTAACAATATTGTAAAGTCTTTACATTAAACTATAACAATAATACTTTTTTTTTAAATGTTTAGAAATTTTGTAAAATAAGAAAATGTCTTAATATAGTCGTAAATAGTTACTCGCTTAATGGGATGAAATTGACGCCTTCCTAATTTACAAATTCAAATCTGGAGTGGTTTTAATGTATGGACGAATGGTTAGAGCAGGCTTGAGTTAGCTGTTAAGAGGGTGCACGATATTTAGACGAGGGTTTTTACACGTTTTTCAATTTTCTATTATAGAAATTAATCTCTAGGAACAAAGTACCGGTACACTTCTTTCCACTCTATACAATATTGAAGTAATGCGAAATTGTTTAAATATCTGGGGCATAACATAGTAAAGAAGACGTCAAAGCCTCTCATTTTATTGTATAGAGTAGAATGCATTTACGTTAGAGTTTGAAATTTTTTACTCAAATAAAATAATTGTAATAGTTTGTAAATTATAAAGTAAGACTATAACCCCTGTAAAATATATTTGCTGAAACGATTAACTCCAAAATAATAGTTTTATACACAATGACAATTCATATGTTCGAAAAAATGCATTTACGCAATAGCATATAGAAATATGTTATTATATTATATTAAGTCTAAATTTATAATACAAGAAGG
Organism: Invenusta paracnida; assembly: GCA_036023295.1. Classification (NCBI taxonomy): domain Eukaryota; kingdom Metazoa; phylum Platyhelminthes; order Proseriata; family Coelogynoporidae; genus Invenusta; species Invenusta paracnida. The sequence continues at coordinate 989 of JAYRBW010129467.1, forward strand.
TTCAAGCGTGAAATAAAAATGATTGAAATTTGAATGAATTTTTTATCCATTGTTTAAATTTAAAGATATAAAACTCATTCCGAAAATGATTATATAAGGTATAAGCTGCAAGTATTTACTATATTATATTGAAATGTTTTATTTTTCATTTAATGCAAGCATTGTTATACACTGGTTGTCTCATGTACATGTCTGCGTAAATATATATGGGATTTAAAAATATCGTTTTTCATTTATATGAGCAACATATTTACACATTTTATACTTTCTTATTTTAATGTTTGAATACTACCAAAATAATAACAATGTACCAATATGAATAAGTGTCAAATTTTTATATTTTTAAACTCTATACCAATCAGTATCTGAAAAAATATAGATTTAATTATTCTGCTTTGCCATGTATATTAATAATTTGTGCAGTATAGCATAATAATAATAAATAAATACTAGGATAATTTTTAGAACTTCAGTAAATATTATACAATCTTTCTACACAAAGAGCAACATAGTTTTACAAATAGGAAGTATGCCAATTGTCAATATTTAAAACAAATATACATTTTGAAATACTTGTCAAGAGTTATTAATATATCAATTATGGAAATTAAGTGCATCTGTTTCACTTATTATCAATATCCTACAATTTTTCGAGATTTAACTAAATATAGTATGGTCATCAAAATGTATGCTGTTGCTAATATTGAGATTATATGCGCTGTCTTTATTTCATTTCTTTAATATTTGCAAAGTAAGTTACATTCTGATGTTCGTCTAAAGACTTCTTCATAATGTGTATACTCTAGATATATTATAAATATTCCTATTCCTATTCCTTTTATTTTTATTAGATAGTGTAGTGTTTTCTAGTTTTAAAATAAAATGTATTAAGTTAAAAATTAGTTATCTACAAAACATACACATTAGAAGTTTAATTATAAATGAACGAGGTTATAATGTATAATGACATTGAAATGTTACCATTCATATCACTGTGTAAATTGAACATAATTGACGCAACATTTTGCCTAGTATAAATAAGTTTAATAAAAATTACTCAAAGATTTTGTCTATGTACCTATATATTTAAATAACTGCATTGTTTCATAATTTGTTTAATAATTGTTTTGTATAATATTAACTACTTAATGCAATTAAGGAGGATCAAATTCAAAAGTTAATATAAAACTAATTTACTATTTTTTTAGATTAATTTTTCGTTTATTATTATGTTACAAACTTTAATCTTAAAGTTCCTACGGTTAATTTAATTATGTTGTTGTGCCTTTATATATTACTCAATATGTATAAAGAAACTACTTTTTTATGCTTTCAAATTGTAAATTACATAAAACATATTTGCAGGTGTTGAATCCCAAGGCGTAGAGAGGGAGAACAAGAAGTGTGCAGTGTGCTGAAGAGCGAAAAGGTTTATTGTGACAATAATTGTATTACAACATTAACAGCCGATTGTACAAGCTATCTGATTAATGTTCACTACGTTAGCTAATTAGGCGTGTAAAAACAATAACAATCACTATAATATATTTGTATAAGATAGATGCCGATAAACCCAAAAAACCTCCTAGTGTATTATACTCGACTAGAACTGGACATCCCCACAAACTCAAAAAGTTCAAACCAGTACCGTTTATAATGATACAACTAAAGTAAAGAAAAAACATAAGGCGAACATTAGTCTCTGTAAACCCTTGGGTCCACTGTGCGCCCCCTGAGATTATAACGCCTTCGCATCAAGGCTGGGAACCTCTCAGGAGTGACCGCGTGCTGAGGGCTTACTGAGAATTCTGGAATTTCTTGAGTTTCATTTTTGACAGTACCAGGGGCTTCTTCATAGTCCTGAAGCGCAGTTTCAATGTCTTCGACAAGTCCTGGGGACCGTTTCATGTGCCACTGATTGCATCTCTTGGGTCTGGAGTCTCCATTCAAGACTACTTCCTACGTGTATTCTCCAACCTTCTTTGAAATGATTCCTGGAAATTTCTGTCGTAGAGGACTTTCTGTAGTGCCATGGTAAAGTGAAGGTTGTCATCGAATTGAACTCTTTTCGGTCTGTTCTTTTTCGTCCAATAAAGTCTTTCTACAGTACAATTCCCTCTCGGATAGTAGAGAGATGAATTGATGTGCTTGATACTATTAGCATCCATAAATTCTCGGAAATCATTTGAGACGAAAGGTGTTTCGTTGTCGGATACCACTGTCATTGATAACCCGAACCTTGAGAAGTGTTCGACACGGGTAGCGATGATCTCCCACAAGCTTCCGTTTTTGAGGATCGTCGTCTCCGGGTATCTGCTATGCATGTTGATAACCTTAAGAATGACATGTCCGTCCAGCGGCCCGGTTAAGTCGATTACGATTTTCGTCCAAGGTTTAGTAACCATATCTGCGACCACCTTCAGTGGTGTCGAATCTCCCTGCTTTTGGTGGATGATACAAGATGTACATAATCTTGCGTAATCAGTTATGTCTTGACCCATTTTTGTCCAGTAGGCGTATGTCCAGAGGACGGATTTGTGTTTAATTGATTCCTAGGTGTCCCTCGTGGCTGCTAGCCAAGAGATCTTTCCTCAAGGAATCGGGAACCACTACCCTGTTTGCTTTGCAAATGACAGTAAGGTCGCCTTGAGTTTTCAAAGATAGCTGATTGCGACAGTGTTAATAAAGTGACAGAACAGTTGATGGCTTTGTTTTCAAACCTTGTGGAATTTGTGGCTTTTGCAACGTCTTTGAGACTGATGGGTAATGCCCGTAACAGCGCACATACTGTGTACTCTGTGCTTTCTTCAACTGAAGAGTTGCTAGACAAACAATCCGAGAGAACGTTTTCTTTCCCAGGAATATGGTTTACGGTGAAGTTTAAGTGTCGTATGGTAATGATCCATCGTTGTACTCCATTGGATAGGCAGTCAATAGGCTTTTTGAAGATACTGATCAGCGGTTTGTGATCGGTTTGAAACTGAAAATGGATCCCCCTGAGGTGATGTTTCAAACGTTGAAGTCCAAATACAATCCTACAATCCCAAGCAACTCCTTCTTGATCTGGGAGTATCTTTTCTTCGTCTCGGTAAGCGTCCGCGATACGAATACAATATGCTTACCCTCTTGAATAAGGCAGGCTCCAAATCCAGATCCAGAGGCGTCAGTCTATACAATCGTCTCTTTGATATGATCAAAGTATGACAGTGTTTGTGTTTGGAGCAGCGCTTCACGAAGCTGGTAGAAGTAGTTTTCCCGATTTTTTGTCCAGTAGATATTTGGTTCAGTGACCATGTCTCACAGGGGTTTAGATAAGGTACGTGCTATAGTGCGGTACATTCCACTGTCCAATGTATCCTGCCATACCAAGAAAGGACCGCAAGCTCTGAAGTGAAGAAGGCAATGGCATTTCTTTCAAGGCCTCAAGTTTTCCTAAATCGGGCGAAATGCCATCTTTAGACCAGGTGTGTTCCAAAAATTTGTTTTGCGTATGCGTAAACGTGCATTTTGAACGGTTCAGCGCCAAACCAAATTTATTGAGTCGGTCAAGAAACTCCTTCAATATCGCGTGGTGTTCTTCCTTGCTTTCCGAAGCAATAACAACATCATCGATGTATATCAATATATTGTCGATCCCTTCGAGCGTCTTGTGCATCATTTTCGTATAGACCTTCGGGGCAGAAGAGATTCCAAAGCACAAACGTGTGTAGCAGTAATTTCCGAAAGGAGTGAAAAAATTGAGATACTTCTGACTTTCGCTGGTAATTGAGATTTGTCAGAATCCGTTATAGTGAGGTCGAGGTATGTAAAAATCTGTGGATTTTTCACTTTAGCGGCAAGTTCAGAAATATTTGGTATCTGCATCCGTTCCCGGATTACAGATTCATTTATTAGCCGTATGAAATCTGCACATATGCGTAATTTACCTGTGGACTTGTAGGAAACATCCATTGGAGAGCAGAATTCCAAAGGATCTTCAACTTTTCGAATGACACCTAAATTCATCCTATCTATCTCGTCTTTCACGTCACCGTAAATCGCAGGTGTAAAGCTCCTAGTTGGAGAGAAATATGGTTTAGTATCGTATTTGAGGGAAACATTGTACTCGTATCCAGTGTTGAGAAGGAAATATTGCATTAAAAACACTAATGGATTATAGATAATTCAAAATGAAGAATATGATTACTTTACAATGTAATAATGTTGAAATATGTAATAATTTGCTCGCAAAAATAAAATTTGAATGGCATAATAAAATATATGATAATTATATGCTTTTTTTATTACCATTTTATACCTATTGGGTACAAAAATTTACTTTATATTTTATGCTAATGATATTACTTCAAGTATTTTTATACCTACATCCATACTTAATGTTTTCTTATCTAATTAGCCTCAGATTTTACTATGTCCATCAGCACATAAACAATAGAAAAGCATTTTAAAACATCAAGAAGGCAGAAATATAAAAAAATATTTACTTGACACGTTAAGGGCATCAACACCCAGGATGAACAAAACAAAAGCCAGCGTTGTTTTTTATGCCCACCGAAAAAAAAGTGAAAACATTCATCTGCTGTCTTAAAGTGTCAAATACTACAGTGCAATAACCACAGTTTGAGTAAGTGCCTCCAGTGTGTTTAGAAATACTAAGTCCACTATATTTATTACAATATATTAATTATTGCCTTACAATATATCTCATGGAATTCTCATGAGTTTTTTATAATCTCTTGGAAATGTTTTTAGGGGGTTACTAATGATATGACTCCATTATTATAATCAATGGAAATCGATATGTGATGTTTATCATTTGTATTAATTTATAAGATGATCTATTCAATATTAAAGTATCAGAAAACTTAAATTTCTCTATTGGAATAAATATTATTCTCTATAATTGGCAGTGAGTGAAAGAAACGTTTTTGAAAGAAAGATAGTACAACCGTCAAACATTTTATCTTAATGCTATACTAATATTGATTATAATAAATTACATTATATAATAAATTAATTACTTCTATCAAAATATACCTATAACATTTTATTTAGGGTATATTTTATGAATATATGTCTGGCTCATATTCATTATAATTACTTAAGTTAGATAGCACTTAAAAGCAGCAATAGTTTGAATATAGTATATCATCGTATTTTCAAATTTATTGTTAACTAGTAGTTATCTTAAATTTATTTTAAAATATTCTTAAATTTTTATTATAAATTTTTGTTTATAAAATATGGTTTAGTTTATTTATTATAATTTGACATTGTATAAATTTTAATATTCTCGTTAAAAACATGATCTCTAAGCTAGGTGCTCCCAGAGTACTATTATTGCATTCATCAAATAATTAACAAATTTTTGCATATATTTTAGTGTTAGGCAAATATTTATGTATGAATCATATTTATATTACTCAATAAATATATACTTGTCTGATCAACACTGTACTCAATAAATAAACAAAAATGTAGATTTCAAAAATTTATATTTAACTTTAAAAATATTACAATTGTGAAAATATTTTATTCAAATTCTTGAATATTGTACATGGTACTCACAAGTAATAAAAACAATAATATTATTTATAAAATAAAGATATCTATTTTTTTATGATGTTGATGATTTTTAATATATATATTTCATGCATATACCTTATACAAATTTGATACATTACACATTATATGCCTTATAAAAATTCAAATATAAAATCAGTGTTTATTACGGAGGTTAAATAATTGATTCATATATAGTTATATAATGTTCATGTTTTCTACATTATTTTAATCTAGTTAATCTTTTAGTTATATAAAAAAGTTTTAAAATGTTTATCTAATAATTTGTTCTAAACATTTAGAAAATCCTATTTTGACGAACTTTTGATCTTTTCTGAGAAAATAGGTTTTTGAAGTGACATTGTATTGATTAAGTAGCTTTCTTTGTTAATTACTTAATGAGAACTGTTTAAATTTCAATATGGCGATAAATGTTCTAAAATTTCTGAAATCAATAAAAATAGTTTATGAAAACCTAAATCTAAATAGAAAATTCATAAAGAAAAATTGTGTTTATGCCAACCTTAAATACTAAGATTAAATCCTCTCGATTCCTATGTAATAATTTGTTACGTGGATATACACATTACGACTATTTAATTTTAAAAATTGGGAGAAAGTACGTCGTATATTAATCAGTTGTTATAATCCTAATTTCAGTCTAAAATAGTATAATTATAAAATTTGTGCAATATATGTAACGAGTAAATATTCAAATAATATTTACATAATAACACAATTTATGAACTATATATTCTAAAAAAAGCATACACAATTTTCATCTTTAAATAGTATTTTATTAATGAATTATACATATCACTGTACATTATATCATAAAAAGAATTACTGGAAATTTATTTTAGCATTATATGATTTATTACATTTAGTGTTAATGCAATAATTAGCACAGGTAATTATTTGCAAATTACAATAAATATTTCAGAACATAATATTTACAAATATGTTACTATTTAACTACATACATCAATTTTTTTTCTAGATTTTGTATGTACATAGTATAAATACAATAATGCAATGCATAAAACTTCTAGGAAATTAGATAGGTGATATTCTTAACATAAAAGTCTAAATATGGTTATGCCTTTTTAGTTGCAAATAAAATAATAATAATTTCTGGCTAACTCCTATTTCGAAAATTGTGCATTCTGTTTGATTGAAATATAATTCATCTGCTTCAATAGAAATAATTATTATTTAACGTAGATAGTACTTTATATATATAAAAATTATCTCAATAGTGAAATAATTCTAGTATTGTTTGCAATTGCATAACAATTGTGAAATCAATACTGAAGAGTTTAATAAGAAAACATTAATTTATTCAAGACGTTTTATAATAATTGAAAATAAGTATAATTTTGCGATTTAATTACATATGTATTAAATATAAATTATATATACGTTAGAACAATGCTAATGTTAAATGGATTAGTAAAAACACTAATATTAATGTTTATCATATACAGAAGTAAAAACCTGTTGAAAAAAAATTAGTTTTGGTTTGTCACTACTATCCATTATCAATCAATACAGGGAAACAACGTTTTATATAATGTAATTTTATATTATACAATATTATTTATTTTCTATTATATTATATAATTATATAACACTCAGAAAGTTAATTGTATTCTATATTTAAAATAATGGGCCCATTGTCTCCCTGTCATAATTTATAATGGTTACTAGCTACTAACAGAAACGTATCACATTATAAATTCTTTTTTCAATTGTTGATTTTTACTTCTCTTATAATAATTTATTATTTGAACAATATAAAATAAATTAATATGTTTAATGACATGAGTTTAGGTCACAGTAGTTGAGAAAAACACATCTTATTTCGTTTTAAAATGTTGAATCTGTAAACATACCTAAATACATGTACATATATATGTAAATGTAAATGTACATTCGTACAAGTATATTAATAAATAAATACTATCATAAATCAAGTGCCACTATACTAAGTAGATCGGAAGTTGACCTTATCAACATTTACATTATATTTCAGAGAGTAAGTGGCTAACAGTAGCTGCTAATTAATCTATTTATATATTAGAAATTAAGAAAGGCAGTGCAGTGTATCAAATAACATTACAACCGGCGCTTATACAGCACACTGCTATAAAGATATCTGACGAATATTCCCTCGAGAGAGAGAGAGAGACCGCACCCATCCATGGATTTATAATGCCAATAAATTTACCTCATTAGTTAACACTATATTATATACGCACGAAAATGAAGTCGACAACAACGCAGTTTGTTAAAAAAAATATCCTAGTCAAGAATATAAAATTTGCGCCTTGTATAGAATCAAAATCAGATCCAGAGTGTTATTAAACAGTTCCCAAAATATAACATGAACACATGTATATACATATAGAAATAAAGGCAGAGAGAGGAATAGTATCAATCTATCATTGCGAGAGTATTTCCCTTTTCGCCGCGCTTTACGTTCACTGGACATATAATCATATACAGAAGATGTTTTATGATGTAAGCAGTAGTTCCCACAACCAAACTACGAATTGAACATATATGTGTATATGTAGCTATAATATGTTTTTGCAATAATGCTTTTTAGACCCTAGCTGCAGGTATGAATAACTTAATTCTAGCCCTGGTTACTTTACTTAATTGGCCGATATGTCTAACGGGCCGCTTTCAAAAAGATCCAGAAATGGAGAAGTGGAACACAAATCAGTGTCAGATCATCGCCCGACAGGATAGGAACACGACATATGATCTCTTCTGCAGTGTCAATTGTTGGATAGAACCAGATGTCCGTCTTCCATCAAAACAAAAGATTCGTGGTCTACGTCTGGATCTCAACATGACAGCCTGCAAGATCAGAGAAGAATATCTTTGTGGCTACTCCAACCTGGAAACTCTAATTCTCCGAGGAGGTAGTGTCTCGTGGTTTGATATGAGCATTATCGGCAACTCTCCTCGACTTAAGACGCTAAGAATCGATTCCTGGATAAGCAAACTCGTCGTGTCATTCTGGTTGACTTCAAGTGTGAAAGAATTCAGAATCTCTGTAAATTGCAGCTATATTTCTCCGAGTGTTTTTGATGTAATTAGGTCCACTGTTGAAAAGCTCTACGTGTTATGTCTTGGTATTGAACACAAAATGCTGCCAAATACGGTGTCAAGGTTTCCTAATCTCCGTGAGCTTGATTACATGACGGGAAGTATTGACATCATGTACAGCGACGCGATAGTCGACAACCCGCAACTGGAACGTCTCGTTCTGAAGAACAGGTTTGCGGACATGTACATGAGCCGTATTGCAGTAGGTTCTCCCATGATTCGAAATCTTAAAAGTCTCAATGAGGTGATTCTACACGGCTTTCTTACTAACACTGAGAATTCCGCCGATCCGTCGCAACAAGTTTTCGGCGAGGGGATTTCGGAGAACATTCGTGATCTGAAGATATCTCAAGTGGACATTAATATGATGCAACGGTGTATTCGATTGTGGCGATGTCTGCTATGCGGTTCCGATCCTGTCAAGTATCCGCAAAAAGTCGATCTCCACATAACAAACATCTATCAAGAGCCTAATGGACTGTTAGATTCGGTTCTCCCGAGTCAGGAGATGATTCCAGTGTTCAACACCTCCATTCTCATAATCAAGGGCAGCTGTTTGGTGGGTGTGGGAGGAGCTCTTCAACGCTTTCCATTGCTCACCCACTTCTACCAACATCGGAGCATGTACCGTGAATTTCCGGGAAAGCTCAAACTGGGCGACATCCGTGAATTTTACCGCAATCCTTTTCCTGACCTCCCTAACATAAACCGCCTAGTAGAAGTGCGGCTGAGTTTTGCTCTTTGTGACTGCGTCGTCTACGATATGCACTTGTGGTTCCGAGCAAGAGCCCCCGCAGTCACTCTGAGAATCCTCTGCGCCAACTTCTTCTGCGGCAGAGTTGTTGGGGGAGATGGGTGGCATGATTCTAAGCTGATAGTCAGGCGCCTCTTTCCTTACTGTACCGTTGAAGGTGCTGGATCTCCTGGCTCCGTTAATCGCTCACTAGTTAAGGTTCCTGATAAAGATATGGCATGTGCAGGTCAATAAAGCTTGAGAATAGCCTTATCATGTTTTAGAATATTAGACATTTATTTTCTTGTAGCTGTCTTTGGGTTTAATTTATTAAGAATTTAATATATTTATATTGATATATACACGTATTGTGCATATTATAGATTTTATTCTAATAATTATCATATATCCTTTCATACATAATATAAGTACTCAGTAAAATACGTTGTTATACTTCTGTATCGTGTAAAGTTTGTAAATTATACTAAGTATTTATATTCACCAACTTTGAGTAAATTAAGTAAAATATAATTATTTTTATCAGATAAAAATAATTTAGTATTCAAAAGCTTTGATGGCAAATTTACAAAAATGTGAATTTTCTATCTCATTATGTGCATTAAGGCCTTAAGACATCTTTGCGTGCATAGTGTCTCTAATAAAATAGATTGTGACAATTATAGCGTTACAAGTCAACCATTCTCAAATGACACAAACTGAAGGTCGCGTAAAAATACTTAGGTCATCAGCATTACTGATAGTTACCAGACAGTTTTATCTGTGAATTCTTGAATTATAATCTTAAAAATCATAAACTGGATAATTAATTTCCAGATTTCCCGTAGAACTTTGAGAAGGAAAGAAACTACCTCTGATAAACTAAAAAACATTCATATTATGAATTGTTTCTTAGAAATCGCAATTCATTTATTGAAGTTTTTTAAATTCATTATTCTTGTTTTGTTTTGTTTTGTTTAAGAATATAGGGAAAAAATATATTATACAGCACGTATTTTTCTGGATATCCACAGATTAACACATACATATTATATAGAATTGTCTATATTATCGAATTTTCAAATTTTAGTAGTAAGTACATATAATAATTTATCAGTAATAATTTAATTACCCATCCTGATAATTGTGCAGTAAGCTTAAAATAATTAACTATATGAAAATTTGAAAAGCACAAATCTTAGCTCAACATCCCTTGATTATACGTAATTATTGGAAAAACTACAATGCATATTTTCACTTTTGAAATTAAAAATTATTTGCATTTTATAAAAGAAATCTGTATTGTGGAATAAAAAATTATTCAACTATAGAATGTTTCGTAGGTTAGGAATCCTGTCAGGAATAATATATTTCAAATTTTTATTAAACTAAAAATTCATTTAAGGTTGTTTAAATAAATTAAACTGTCATATGAATAAACTAAAACAATAAATTCGAAGTGCCTAAAATACATACATAATAATCTAAAACACAAAAATAGGATTCTAAAAAAGAAACAGTTTGTGGATATATTTTAATATTTTTATCCTTTTACTCTGTCTAATACGCTTATTGTCTTGCACTATTTAAAGATAATGGTTTCGTATCAACGTAGTCATATAATTAACGGAGCTTTTAAAAAGATTATATTTAGTTTTATGGCAACTTTGTAGAATGTAAAATCTATAATGCAGTTAGATACGTATAAGTAAATATGTATAGATGATAATTTAGATAACTTTTTTCTCATTGTTTTCCTATATATTTACTTTTGCCTATTATTTTTCCGTATATGGATTCTTTTATGGATTGTTATACAATAATAGATATAATATCCTGTCTGCAATATTTAGACATGGATATTTATTTAATTTTACATTTCCCCATATGTAATACGACATACTTGATATCGAAGACATCATTACTATTATGTTTGTATGAAGATTTAAGGCAAATTTGCAAATTTGCAGATTGCTTATAACTTTTTCCAAATAAACGTATACGTATTCTTATCCATATTTAAACAAACAGACATTTTATTCCATTATTTAGACATATTTATATGGACCAAATTTATTTTAAAATTGACTATTGACTATACATATTAATACAATAAATATACATATTAAATATTTTCCTTCTATTTAAAAAACTATTATTATATACTTTTTATCAATACTGAATCTTGGGGTTAAAACTTATATTTTAAACTATGCGCATTACTTACTAATATAATATTCATATACATATTATAAGTGTTTAGAGCTAATATATTTTACAATCAATATACTGACACATGCTATTGAAATTGAGAAAATTATTTCTAATAAGATACTTTCTATTAAATTTCGTTTAGAACGTTTATATTTCGTTTGAGTTGTATTTTAATATATACATTGAAAAGAGGAGATTAAACTTGAAGTAAAACGAAATTTTATTTTGTCAAGTTAATGATAAAATACTTATCAATTGCACCTCCTCAAATAATGTTATTATAAAATTTAACAAATAATTCCCTTTAAAAAACATTATATATTATATAATTGTCATATGTGCATCTCATATGTTTTGTTTATTGATTACAATTATTTTAAATGTTATAATAAATATCATAATACGATAATTCCATTAATCTGTTAATCTTTTTTCGATTATTTTTGTATTTTTACCATAAGAAGTGTGCACGTTTATTTTATTTTATTTATAATATTACGCAAGCTAGCACGATACATACATATATATTAAAATATAGTATAGATCCGTTATCAGTGTTTATCATAGTCCTTTGTATGTAGGCATATTGAAAGCATGTTAACGCTGCAAAATGTCATAAATTATTAATATTTGGAAACTTCCAATATATGAATATACATATATATACATAGATATCCTTCATATTAAGATAATTATAACCATATATTTTCATATATATGAAGGCTTTGAGATGCGATGCTTTAGGATCATTATTCAATCTTAAGACGAGCTAATATTTTACAGGGAGCGAGATTTATGTTTAATTTAATTATCGTTTGTGTTGTCCTTATAATTATATTTTAAGTTTGAAGATTGTATTTAAAATAGTAAATAATTTACGCTTTTCAAAAAATTTGAAAATTTGCATATTGACAGGTTTGATATTTAGTATATTTATTTGCATATTGACAAATTTGCATATTTACAGTTCTATTTTAAATAACATTATACATAAAATGATTCTATTTTTGAAAAAATACTTTCTTCCAAATATTACCTAATCTTCCAAATGATAATTTATTATTTTATATACAGAAATATAATTTGAAAATGCAAGCGTATTTTTTGTAGATAATTTAACTTACTCAACACAAACACATAATTAAATCCAGAAATACGAGAAGTACTTTTTTGGAATGAATATGTTCATCAAATTTTTATAATTCATACGTAAGCTTCCAACTTACCTTCCGTGTGTTAATTATATAAATGAATTTTGTTTATTCAGTCTGAACCATTAAAAAGAAATCTGAACTATAAATTGACATATGGAATGAAAGATTATAGCATGTGATACCATTTTGTCTGTAAAAACGGTTATGGTGCTAAATTGTTTATATTTGTTGACTTATTGATGGTACATTTGATAATATCTAAAGAAAGTGCACAAACAAATAGTCATTTCTATTAAGGTAAATTAAATACATAAATGCTAAACAAATTATCAGTGTGTAGTATCTGGTTAATTAATAGTAATTTTAATGGTAGCACATTGGAACAACAAATGTATTATTTTTTCTCTATGTAAATGAATTATCCTACTGCAAATAATTTAATTTAAATACAAATTATTACAAATGGAATATAATAAAATAGTATTAAAATAAGTATTACTAAAAGTAAAAATGCTAATAAAATAAATATGTATTAATGATAAAGACACATCCGCTTAATTATGTTCCTTATTGCAAAATATGACAAAACAGTTAATTTAGCGATTTATTTTTAATTAAGGATAATATTTAACTCTAAATCAAGTTTTAAATATTTTATTAATGGTGTTGATGATGGATAACACAAAAAAATTAAGAAATGCATTTATTTGAATAAATAGTTACCACGGTATTTCAATATTTGTAACAATAATCACAATTATAAACAATTTAACTTCTGCGTATTGCTTGCATATTTGTTATCTGTTCTAATAATATTCTGAAGATATGCAGGTACACATAATTGTCCATTGAATTAACAGGTAGACCTTATTAACAGGTAGAATTAACATAGCAGTCCTTCACATTTTGATGCACAGTTAGGTCAGTCATTTATTACATTTTTTCTCAATTAAAGACCTATTATTACACATATATATATATACCGTAATACTCATTTATGAAATTGATTAACAGGTTACAATAAGTTAACAGAGAAGTAATCCGGATATTCACACCTCAAGTTAACAAGATTTCAGCACACTTTTTGCAGAATAATTTACTTATTGAATAACTTTTTCGTCTGATTGTGCTGTCAATCAATCTAAATGATTTAAGGTTGGCGCAGTCAGAATATGGGGCAAACTAACCACAAATTAACTGATGACATAATCATAAACATTTAAAAAAGAATACTGAAAAGGCTTCATACGCCAATTTTATGTAATAGACACTTTAAAAGAAATAAGAAATAATAACCGTTAACGAAGAAAATGTTTAAATATATATATATTTAGTTATCAGATAATAAGAGAACATTTCTTTATTGTACAATTGTATATATTACGTACTGTGCATTCCGTTTTTAATTAATGTAAATGTATTCCTACCGTAGTATAGAAATAAATCATAAACTTGTGATTTCATATACAAAGTTCAAATCCATGATTTTTCATTCTTAAGAATAAATAAATTCCTAACGTAATAATAATCAAAATCTCTTCCATCATATATTAAAAATAAAGTATCATTGACAACATCATTAAATACAATATCATATTCCAACAACATTCGATTTTCATTTGTAAAATAATTTAAGTAACCTAAAATAAAATTTAAAATTTAAATGAGGTTATTGAGCGTTTTACTAGAATCTTACATGTTAATTAAATTACTTTGTTTCATAATGTTAATATAAACTTACTAAGTGTAACTTTCTAATATTCCTAATATTTCCGAAGTGTAACTTCCTAATTGTAACATCAAAATTTAATTCAATGTTATTTATGATTTACAGTCAGATACTCAAGATATTTTCCCACAAAAACGAACTTTATGAGCTTACGGTAACAGTAATATAATATTTAAACAATATTTTTTCAAAATGTTAATTGAAATTATACGATTGCCGCGGTATATTATGCATATATTATTCATTTGTGACCATAGGCTTAAACTAATTAATTAATAATTGTTATTGAGGTAAGTAACCAGTATACATTATTTGTAAAGCAATATTTCGCTTAAGCGAAAATATGTAATACAAACAAAATTTCTTTTGGAATAGCTTCATATCACTATATCATTTTGAATGAAAATATCTAAAAAGAGATCTAAATAAAAATAAATAATTTAAGAGAATATAAAAACGGAAAAAGCACAGATCATTTTAAATAATCCTACAAATAACTGAATAAATAGAAAGGATTTTATGAAAATTAACTGGTGTTATTATGTTACTAGAAAGTAATTATAATTTAATAATTTATATCTCTGTTAAATAATGAAATAATATTAAATACATTATTTTCACGAAAGTACACTCTATATATTTGTAATATTGCAATATATATGAATAAAAAGACAAAGTTTGAGAAAATGTTATATTTAAAGTTGAATAATTTTTTTATCTTTCATTTCAAAATATAAGAACAACATTAACAAAATAAAAATAAATATAAATACATTTGATGTATACAATTAAATTGTTGTATGCACACAATATAAATGTATAACCATTATCTAATAGGGCATGGTAAAATTCTTTATCGCTAAAAAAGTAATTAAGATGTACCATATAAATATATTATGTCAGTATACACCGAATATTACGAAGTTTACAATAATATAGGATAAATTGTATTTCTTTAAAACCAAATATTCTCTTAAAATACATATATAGTGGTATAAGATAACTAAGTATCTGTTTATGGCTAATATGACTAGTTTACATACATTGCTATTATATATATTATAGGTCTATCGGTGTATAAATATGCCTAAATTTATATACGTATAGTTGTCATTTGTGCATTTACAATAGTGCTCGTGTTATTTTGACATTCCGAAGTGTAATGTACATAACACACATTTTAATAAATAAACGCACTGCTCCGTTTCATTTGACAAAGCTTAAATATTGGTGTCACCATAACATATTTATATTTTATTATGACATAAATACATTATTTGCATTCATTACAATATGAATGAAGTCGCAATAAAATAGAATAAACTAAAAAAGAATAGATTTGAATAGAATAAAACCATGAAACTATTATGTTTTATTTCATTTAATTATAAAATTTCATAGAAAATAATCTGTCAAATGCAATTTGCAAAAAACTTCACATTTAAGATATTTCTTAAATATGTGTAATTTAATTAATAATATTTATGATGCATAACAATGATGTTTTCAGTCATTTATTTATTAATTATTTCTATAACATTAATAATTATACTTTTTATGATAATTTAAAAATGATATTTAAAAATATTAACAATTAATAGGTAGTTTATGGTTTATAAGAAATATTTAAAATAGTAATTTAGAGCCAATTAAAGGTACAATGCACAAGTAAACATCTGATAGTTAAAGTTATTTGGTCATGCTGTCAATAATGGGTATTCAGAATCTCATTGTAATCTAATTGACAATGCCATGTGAAGTAGAAGACTATACATATGATATTATCTTTGATATATACAATCAGTTATATACAGAAACAATGAAAACCATTATAATAATAAAGTTAAAACTATAATACGCTTTTATTTAAAAACAGTACTAAAACACTAAATTTAACCAGTGTCAGGCAGCTTTTTGGCAGTCCGATGTAACTGGCAACACCACGTCCTGAAGCACCGGCACCTCCTCTTATATTACTGATTTTGCAACCCAGTCGAGTTTTAGGAATTGCTGATGCATCTTTTCCAATTGTCCCATTGCAGTATGGAGACAAGTGTGTGATAATACTGGCAGCAGGAGTCCACATATCAGTACTAGTAATATTGTCATAGCAGACAAAATTAAAGCAGAAAATCCGAAGCTGAACCCGTGGGAGTTTCTCAGTGAACCATTTCTGAGTGTTGAGGACAGCGCAGTTGCATTGAGAGAAACTGAGTCGAACTTCCCGGAGTCGAGAGGGATTAGGCAGATCGAGGAAGACATTTCGAGTGTAAGTGACAATATCACCCCTCCGCCATCCTCCCTCATATTGAAAGTAAGTCCTCACAGTGTAAAGGATCCGCTGGTGAAAGTACTCCTCAAGATGCGGGAACCGGGTCAACGAGCGGTCGATCTCACGGATGTCGGTATGATATATCCGCAAGGACGTGGTGTTGAAAAAAGGTCGACTAATTACACTAGGAAGGAGACTATCGAGAGTAAGATTGTCTCCACTTAGCAGAAGTTCAAGGGTTTGAGGGTCCCTAAACGGGTACAAGCCACAGGACTCGCATATCCATAAATCATGACAGCGCTGAAGAAACTGATAATCCACTTGCAGGAGATTAACAGCACGAATGTCTCGTGACAATTCACTACATAATGTCCCGTTTTTTATTACTAAATTAACAATCCCGCGGATATTGATGGTCTGGAGTTTTGGAAGATCGTAGAGAAAATTCTCCTGCAAATATATCATCTGAGAAGGGTTACGTTGTGATAGAGATATAGATAGATCACGGAGTTCCCAGTTGCTGCTTATAGCTTCGGTAGCCAGGGAAAAGGTGCCTCTTAATTGAAGTTCCAAGCTTTTTAGCTTGAGATAATTGAGAAAAGCGTAACTACCAAGCTCAACCGGGGAATTGGAGCAGGCGAGAGTAATGCGTTTTGCCGTTGTTCGAAGAAAAGTCAACTGATCCATCCACGATATGTTAGTGCATGCCAGGTTCGCCTCAAAATCCTCAACCGCCTTGGCCTCATACTGAAGAGGAACTCCTAGAATTTGGCTGCTAGTAGGTTCACTGAGAAGCTTGACCTTTTTCAAACGTGGTGTACATTCAAAGAGGTCACTTCCAATCTGCGATAACTTCCCCCCGTGGATCAGAATCCATTCTAGATTGTCGTAACCACAAAACTGGTCTCGAATAAGGCTGCAATTTTTTCCCAACAGCCAGACTTGCAGTCCGAGAACAATTGATTTTTGTCGACCCTTTGGCATGTGGGGATGGTCTAGGGTCCAACAATCTACTTCGCAGAAGACGTCCATTTTGTAGGGGGACTTCCCACGCGGAATGTATCGACATTCTTGCCCGCTAACCATGGGACTTAAGATATTCAGCAGAAAAACAACAGAAAAAATGGCTGCAGTCCAAACCATAAAGAATTTTGGTAGCGTAACTTTCATGATGGCGTTAATATGAAAACCTAAAAATTCAGCCATTTTATATATATATATACAGATAGAGTCTACCGATGCGGGCGTGAATATACTAGAATCAAAAATGGGGGAAAGAAACCAAATGTATTAATTGGACACCCGAATAGTTGTAGGATGGGTATCGCATAGTAAACTTTTGCTACTATGAGCGCACGTCGCTACTTCTGTGTGGACAGTCAATGAATGTTCGGCTCTATGTGTAACCACAGCGCTCCTATGCGTTTACTCGACTCCGTATCACACACCATGGACACATAAGATGAAAAAAGTGGTGAGGAGAGGAGGGAAAAAGAGTATGGAATGAGTGAAACTATTGATTACAGAAAGAGACATCTTGTTTCCAGATTTCCCTACGGGGAAAAAATATTTCGCAAATAATTAAATATCGAATAGTTCGCCCTCCGCAATTGGAAGCTTGCGGGTGTTTCATAGTGTAATGATGCAAAAAGAAAATTAAATACCGGCTATCTGATTACAATAAGAATAGACTAGCTTGAGCTCCATTTTAGACATTTTTATACGAACATTTTCACTATATATTTTAAGAGTTCATGTGGTTTTAAAGTTATTCGTAATTTGTTCCATTTTTAACCATTTGAAATGTCCTTTTTCATATCAATATCCCAATATTAGATTAATTTGATATATTGTGATTACCAAATAATAATAAATCATCTAAAATTTTAATGACTACTTTTTATTTTTTAAATAATCCACTCCGGTATTAAAACTGTTTCCTTATTTTATAGATATTAATGACACAAAATTTATACACTTAATAATAGTATACATAATATTAATACATGGAAACAAATGATACATATGCGGTTATGCACGTATAATTGTTATATCAAAATAACTGATTATCAAGAGTTGTGGCGTAATAAATAAAAGAATGTTGACATGAAATAAACTTAAATAACAATAAAATTAATGAGGATGTAACATTAATGATAATTATTTAAATTGAATTTTTTGTTTTCTAATATTTATGCATTTTTTTAATTAAATTTCTTATCATATTATATATTAATACATCTGAATATGCAAGTAAATGTATTAATCAATGGAAAATATACTCATATGCATAGAGTACATGTAATGTGTACTCTATGCTCATATGTATTCACTTCAAAGGTTTTATAATGGTTTTTACTATTTGCAAAATTATTGACAATACTGATTTGTAATTTTCGTCTCAAATTAAAATAGATAAAAGTGTATTTTAATATGACATGCATTTTAATTTTTTTAATTAAATTTTGATTATATTGTACTATATACTTAATTAAGCACCTTATGTGGATAAGTTGAGACTGGCATAGATTTAGTGCATAAAAAAAGGTAGCTATGTAATAAATTTTAATTTTTAAATCGCAAAGCTTAATAAGATTGTTTTAAATAAAATATAGATAACGTAAAAATTTATCTCACATTCACAGGAAGGAAATTATGGACCATGTAAGCACTTCTCACACAGAAAGTAATAATACTATATACTTTATAGATGCACAAGCTAACCACCAATGCAATGGAAATAATATTCATATTTTTCACTTCGCTATACCGATATCACATGTGATCTGAGTCGAGATTAACTGATTAATTGTAACATTTTGATAACGCGTCAGTTTTGACAACAAGAGAAGACCTTTAGCGCATTTACGCACTTCATAATCCATGTAATTGATCCTGCTATATCGAGACATATTTACTACTTTCTCATCATTGAGGTTATATCAAGTGCACAAGTCAATATAGCGGATTAGATTACTTACATACACTATATAATTACGCATAATGTCAAGTTGCCTCTAATAATTAGCAGTGTGCATATTATACACACCGACATATATAGATGTCAAACATGTACTACATAATGTTGGCATATCTATAAGTTACTATATATATAGTCATTTAGCACCATGGTTGCATTACAAGAAACTGAAATATATTTATATTAATTCGTTTTCGGTACAGGAACGAAATTGGCATCATTTATTTGTAAAAAAAACAGTTTTTACCAATTAGACTACGAAGGCCAATAACAAGAGCGTCAGTTATGTAGTTTGAGAGATTCTACCAGTTCCAGTTATTAACGCTAAAGAAAAATGTATATTTTTTCTGTTACAATCGAGCTATACTGCATAAAAAACTTAGTTGAGACATCCATGTAATCGTCAGGTGCTCGTGAACAAAGTGCACTTAAGTTTGAAAAGGGGACCTGTACCTTTTCGACAGAGGTTAATTCTATAAAAACGTGTTTACTCATCTTAATTAATTTTTATTAATTAGTCTATATTAAATAATATATAATATGCCATCATTCTAACTTGCATATATATAGTCTTATATTCAAAGTTACTAAAAATGTATATTTTTATATCAATTTTAGTATCTTTGCTTATATCTAACAATATTTATTAAGAAATAATATCGTAAAAGTAGATATATGAAATATTATGATACAGACTAAGGTGAAAATAGTCTTATAATGTCGTAAAAGATTACTGATTTCAATTGTTAGTTAAAATATTTATTAATTTATAATAACCCTATACCTAGAATTAAGTATTACAATTTATTCGAATATTATAAAATAATATGTATTCATTTACAGTTGAAATTTGTATTATGCATTTTACATAAAGGCTAGTATCAAACAAGCTCATTTAAGATAATGTTACTTATACTTGGTAGTTTTACTAAGAAAAAGTAGATCATAATTTACACGCGAATATTTTATATGCACTACTCAATATACATACATAATATATACTACTCAACATAATGAATGACAAATTTCTATTGCCAACATAAATAATATAGTTATTCACAGGCTATTTTTGAAATTTTGATTATTAGTGTGGATAGCCACATATTATTCATATGTGCTATATGTATATGCTGCAATACATCAAGTTGATAGTATAAACAGCTCAAAAACATAACATTCTTTATTTTTATAAATAATTTTGAAAAGTAAACTTACAAAATCTGTTCTTACTTATATCTTACATATTTTTGATTAGATAACTTTTAAACATGACATATATATGGGTATAATGTATTAGTCACGTCGATTATACTAAAATGGAACAGTTTCAAAGTAAATTGTTGATAAGAAAGAAAATGTATTATATATATATATTAACATCTTATTTTTATCAAAGAATTCCATAACCAAATGTTTAGACCAAAATTAGACTACCAAAACTACAATTTGTTCGATTAAGAAAATAACGAAGTCTCACTTATGTCAATTAATCATATTAGTAATACTTTTTGTTAAGTGTTAAAATCTATTTTTTTGTTCAAGTTCTATGTTTTATGTATAATTTAAAACTTAAAAATTAATATATACGTATTACAATATTGTTAGCATTGTCGTCACACTTAGCAAAAACAAAGTAATTGATATCCAAACAAAAACAACACTGTCGCAAAAATTAATGCCAATAACGAGTGTAACCACAGGATATTAAAATAATATGGCAAACAAGTAATTCAGCAATCGGTGCAATCAATATTATAAATGCGCCAAAATTATATGTTATAATGAGGCTTATTTGAAACGACATATTTCAATATGTACAGTATACACAAACTCGAAAACTTATAAAAATTAAGAGAAGAAATATTTAGAAGAAAAGTTTGACTATAAAACATTTTTACAAATGAAAAAAATTCACATGAATATATTAATTAATTATTTATAATAAACAAATTAACTTGACATTGTAACAATAATATATTTAATACCAAATTACAAATATTGTTTATGAATTTTTGTTGCCTTTTGTAACATCGATTTCATCCATTCCCAAACTATGCGTATCTTCAAAATTAAAAATATATATTATATATATATATATAGATGTTAAAATTATAACATTATATTTTTTATAATATTATATATACATATAAATTGGATATTGCCTTGCCTGGATAAGAAATATATATTTCTTAATTAGTTAGAAGTCATAAACTTAAACTTAAACTTCAACAAATCAATGTAATATAAATTATTAATATTAATAATTAAAATATTTTATAAATTATAATTTATAAAACTATTTTATTCTTATAGCTCTTATATTAGTTTTCATTTTTACAACGCTGCTGTTTATTTATTATATTAATAATAACTTCATATCATATCGTAAAATAATTAACCAACTTTTAAAAAAAAGTTAAACAATTAAATATATAAAAAAACATGATTTTAACAAACGATATATATATTTGTGAGAATATTTTACACAAGATATAGTTGAATATTGAAATGTAATCACATTGTATAGCATTAGCTATAAATATTCATAAACTATTTAAAAATAAACACTGATGACAAATTAAACGTATGGTAACATATTTAACATATTATACCTAACACAATTTTTTTAATCTCAAACGTAAATATTTTATAAATACTTTATAGTGTATCTGTCAATGTATCTATATTATCTATATTTTGATTTTGAAAACTAATTACGCCCATTTTCTTATCACAGGTAATTATTATAAAGGTGTTTCCGGCTGCATTCAACTAACTGATTACATTTAGAATGGAAAATGAAGAAGTATTATAATAGACATATAAAATATAAATACTCTTTACGTAGGTGTTATTTACGCATTATATATATTTTTCTGATTATGAATATCGATGATATTGTTACAATTACATTCTATATTTCTTACATTTGATAAATTTTGATAATATTCTGTTTTATTAAAATTTGAAAAAGTCAATAAAAAATATTTGTTTATGGATTCCTATTTTATCGTCACCCAATAATGAAGTTTTGAATTATCTCAATTGAAAAATATATTTTATTTATTGTATAAATGTTCTACAATATCTGTTATTATTAAAGCGAAAATTCCACTGAATTTAGATAATGTATCTAAAATGTTTTATTTAAAAGTATTCTTATTAAAACAAATTTCTTTCATTTCAACACACTGATACTACACAGACATTCCATTTTCTAATCTATTTGATTTTAGCCGCTGAGTGCCATGCTAAATCACAATCTTATTCAGTTATTCATAATATGGTAAAGCATTTGAACAGATTTCTACATGTGTTCACTCAACTTTCATATTGCAAAAGACGCTGACACTTATCCATTGCATATGTGGTTTATATTTAAGATACACAAGCAAAATTATAATAAAAAACGAAGTATACAAGGAATATTAAGTATATAACGCGGAATTGATTCATGGTCCATAAACGATGTTCTAAATGAGTAGGTTCTCCAGGCAGAGAAGTGTTTATTTGGCCGATATATACCGATTACGTGACGACTCGTGTGTCATTTATAATTTTCTACTAGGTGCACGTTTCTGAGCTTAAATTACAAATGTTACATATTTTATCTGATAAGCACTCTATAAGCATTTTCTATCATTCATTGGGAGTGTGTGCGTGTAATTTAGAAGAAGGCAAATACGTAATCGGTCATTTTTTGACTATAACCGCCGACTTTCTCTCGTTCGTAAAACATTCCTTTGAGCTGAACACTCAGAAATCGTAGAGTTTAGAGGACGTTTCATTCCATTACTCTTATATAAGGAAGAAACTTGAATTATCAAATTAGAAAATCACACGTCGCTTACAATCTTGTATATAAACCGCTGCAGTATTCCCGTCAGATAATTTATATACGGCTGTATTATACACTATCTGCCTCTATCCGTGAAAATTTAGGCACCGTTATTTCTGTACCACTATACAACATTTGTGTGTATGAATAAAATGAAGTGACCACAATATAATTTACTAGGGGGGATACAAATATAAGATCCGCATGTTAAATGTTTATGTGTTTCTCGTCAACTTATATGCGAAGAAAGCGGTACAACTCGTGAAATTAATGCAAGGAATGAGGAATTTAAATGTAAAATGGGTACACTTACCGACGTACGTTATTAAAACGAGACACATTTTGTATGTTTACTCGCTGAGTAATAAAAAGTGAAATCTCTTTACTAACCAAAGTGGTTGAAAAAGAGATTTCTGGATTGTATTTCTAACACAGAGTAAGCGTTGCTACCCTAACCATAGTAAATCCTTAAAGATTGGTTTATGCATACGTCATTTTGGGTTAACTGACATGTTAGTTTCTCTTGAAAGAAAAACTTCCTACCTGACTGATATAGAATATTACAGAATAAGATATCCATGTTACAACTCTTTTTTCTATCTATGTACCTAAATATAATATATATAACTGTGTGTTACTCCGTCTTCTTCTTATACACTATAATTATATTTATTACTATAACTTTAAAATAATTTCGTATTATATATAGAAAAAAAGTTTTTTTTTTAAAAATTGACTTATGCTTAAAATCACAGAGTTATTTAACATATTTCTTCAATACTATAAGCGTTAAACAAGCATAACACTATTATTTGTTATCTAATTATATTACAGATGAAAAATATGTATTCTTAATTATTTTACAAATGAATAGGTAATATGTATTTTTAAATATATTTTTTAAATTTGCGTTTGGGTAATTTCTATTGTATTTGAAAATAAAAAATAGCATAAAATTTAGGTTAAAATTAGCTAATTAATGTTCAGAACAAAATCTGTTTGACAGTAAATTAGATTTTTTAATTTCATGGTTTAATATTAGCATACAAAACTCTTATAGTTTTATGATACCTTTAATCAAGAAAAATACTATTTATATAAGTAAGTAAATTCCCTTTTTCTTTTTTTGAACAAGTAACAGTTTCACTAAGATATTTAGTTAAACAAGTACTATTTCCCAGCTGCATTCTGTGGAAATTATTATGCTTGTATTATTCACAGTAGAATAATATTTTCACTTTTCTTGTATATGTTATGCTGTAATAAAATCATAGAATGTTCCACAAGCAAACAAATTTATCTGACTTTTATATTCAAAATAGACAAATACTTTGAAGATATTTTATTACAAATTATTTTTAAATAATCAAATTTTTTTAGAAAATTAAAACATCCTCCAAAACATAATATAAATAATTGACTAAATTTATTGGGTAAAGTTCAATATTCAATTTAGTCACTCACACACATACAAGATGGGGTTTCAATATATTTAACGTAATCTTCATATATTGAATGAATCAGAGGCCCACAGATCGGCTGACCTCGCATATGGATATCATTCCATTCTATTACGCCGCTACAGGTCTACATATCACTTCTCCGACAATTTGGCGGATTTCCAATTTCATGCAGTCGGGAGTTCAACTTTTGACCGCATCTGTCTTTAATATTACTTGTATTTTGTTGCATCAAACTTAATTTTTTACAAATAAGATTTGCTGTGCCTTTTATATGTTACACACAATTATACAGTATACGTTTGTTTGTACATATATATATTTTTTAACATTTTGCTAATATTATGTGTAATTTGAAACATCAAATTTGTAATATATATATTCCGCACATCTGTATACAGAGTGTATAAAGCTTATTATAAATTACATCTATATTTTGCAAGTATAATGCATTATATTTCTTAATATTATAATTTGCAGGTAGAATACATTTAGCGAGATTAATGAAGAATATATACACACATCTAGGCATGTAGACACATATACGTTTAAGCCGTCAAATAATGTAGAAAAACATAACGATGTAGAAAATGTCATCTCAATGAATAATATAACAGATTGCATACATGACAATTTAGTTATATGCTAATACACGTTTTAAAATCTGTGATTACTATATATACGCACATATATATATATATATTATATATGTTCTATGACATATGTTTAAATAGATTACACAGAAATTATAATGAGAAATACATATGTATATTACTTATATAGTTATGTTTTGGTTTTTTGGTTGAAATAAGCATACGTAAGTATATATACCTTTTTGTGGCATAACTTGGACTTAAAAAGCCACTGAATGAACCATGTGCAATTTTAAGCATTATGAACATTATTATATTTACATAGTATATTTGTATATATGTATATATCACTATATATTTTTGCATTCGTATCTGATACAAATATGTTTTGTTAAAAAAACAAAATAAGGTTGATTATATAAAATTAAGTATACTTGATTAGTTCAGCAATGATGGTTGTTATCAGAAATGTTGACAATGCTTTAAAGCGATAAGGAAATAATAAGCATACGTTTACACACAAAAACATATTTGTCCTTTATACATGATTATGTATTATTAAGCTTCAGAATACATCATTATTAATAATAATTAAATGATAAAAAGACACATTCTTATTACTACAATGTAAATTTATAAATGCGTAATTATTTATTACACATTAAATAAAATGTAATCAATCTATTTACGGTTTCTATTACATATCGCATCTACACTACATAGATATTCTAAAATAGTAATATATATATAAATAATATTAACATAGATTTAACAATGTACATAAATTTTAACAATATATATTATTTTCTTGATAAAAAGTATTCATTATATAGGATTATAGGAGAATATTTAAAATATCGCATACTTTCGAATTTATCATACATAGTAAAAATTACCATGTCAATTTAAAACAATTAAATAATCATTTAAAGTTAATATTTACATTGTATATTAATATCAAATGTTATAATATAAATAATAAATACATATATAGAATCAATTTATCAAAATTAATTTCAGGGTCTATATAGTAACAAATTGAACTTAAAAGAAAAGTGTATTACATGCAAATAGGACAAATTTTACCACGTTTTGGTTAGTTACCCGTGAACGTTACAAAACTACAACAGAGGTTATTATTTCATTTATTATTTTTGCACGACTATATAAAGACATATCAGCACATTTATATGACGAATTTTTTACAAAACTTTAATTGCATCGTAGAAGTCTGAAAGAAAATTAATTTACCAAATGCTATACAAATAGTTAGTTTACCATAAAATCATTTGCCATGAAATTATTTCCAAAATGTGCTATATAACGCATACCTATGCAGCCATATAAGGTATGTACCTATAACATCAGACAGTTCAGGTTATACAATTAAAATGAATATGTATATTCTACTACATAGAAATTTTCTAATGCTATATGCTTTAATGCACATAATTGGATTTCTTTCAAACTCTATATAATATGTATAAGCTATATACTTGCAATGGCTATTAAATAAGTCTTGTTAAAATTGTGCCGTTATATTCTGAAAAGTTGTATTTTAAATTTACATTCTAATCCCACATTATGTTTTTTGACCATGTAACTTCTATCGGTAGCATAATATTAAGTATACGTACACAGATATAGTTATAGTACGTGATTTTACAAGTTCAACTTTTTTATAATTTCGCGCAAAGTCTGATAAACTAAAGGTCGAAATCCAATTACATTACAAGGGAACAGTTATGATACACTAATTGAAGTTAGCATAAACAAATGTAGATATAATGGCATTTTTAATATATGCTTTATTAGTAAACCATCTAAATATTTGTATAACGAAGGGAGCAACCTATTAATGTCAAGAGTCCGACATATAGTCTCTTTTATATTAGTTCCATTTTCATTTAAAACTGTAAATTTGTTAATATAAGCTATTTACATGTATATGCTATTAGATTTTTTAAGATTCATCATCAAAGGAAAAATACACCTTTCATATTACGTGTCATAGGCAAAATATGTTCAAATGATTCACTTACAATCTAACATTTTAATAGACAGCCTATATATTACATTTATTTCGGTATAATTAAGCGTTCAATTATACTAAACTCTAATATATTACAGAAAGTATAGGTATGCTGTATGAGTAAAAGATAAATAAATATACATTATTTTTTAAATTATATTTACTTTTATAGTAGATTATATTTTTAATAAAAAGATACATTTACACATATATTTCATTATAAGTATGGTCGATGTATTTATTCTTGCTAAATACATTATGCATATTATATACACGTATAAAGTTTTTATTCTTATTTAAATACACATAATTAATTAAATTATACTATTACTTCATATCCACTAGTCCATCTAATAAATATCCACAGGCTCAGAGTAAAAAATATGATAGTGAAGTGTTTAGCTAGTTGTATAATAAATCGCTGAAACAAGTGTCATCAAAACTAAAATCATGGTTTATTTGTGTAAAATTATTAACCATTCAAATTCAATTACTTACGCCGAGAAATATATTTAAAAAGTTAAGTCAGTTTAAAATTAAAATACAAGTATATATAATGTAAATATTGCTTCCTTTAAAATTAAATTTTTTTCCATATATATGTCAAGTACTTATAATACTATCAATTATATAATCCCACGCGTACTAAAATGCTCCTTTCAAATCCGGGAAAATGGTGATTAACACCTTTAATTTATATATACATGTCTTTGGAAGCGCCTGTTCCCAGAAATCTAACATGCTATAATAAATGTAAGTTAGTTCAAAGAAATAATCACAACGACAATTCACATAAATGTACGCGAATCCTATTCATTTTATAATACGATGTCTAACCCAGCGTTAATATTCTGTTACAACCTCATAGAAAATAATCTAGTATGTCTCCCTCTTTATCAAAAAGCTGGCCTTTCAATACAAATTTTATAATAAATTTATCAAACGATAAGTTCCAAAGTGTCTGACAGTTTAAGTGCCAATTACTAAACAAGACACCCAGACAGTCTAATGTGTTTTTTTAATTATATTTATTGTACAACTTTATTCCATATTGTGCAGGCTTCTGAAAAATATAAATATGGTAAGTGTGTGTATACAACCTAAAGAAAGAAATTAAAAATAAAGCAATTAACATGAGAAATAAACAAAATTTACTTTATATAAAATAACTACGAAATATATTCAGTGTTCCTAGCAACCAAAGACGCAAAAAAAAATATTGAGCCACCAATTAAGAAATAAAACTTTATATGTATATATGTATATAAACAGCTTAATATACAAAAATAATACAATAATACAAAAATACAAATATAAGAACAACTTTAAAATGCAATAACAGTAGATGAGTTCAAATGTCGAGTTAGCACCAGTATAAATTTTAGAGTAAGTGTTAACACCACCATAAAATTAAGAAATGATTTGGATGTCATGTCATTGTCGCAACACTCCGAAATATATTTCTAAAGATAAATCTAAACAAACGGTGTTTAATTGCGATTGCCATGTTTATATTTCTTGCAAATTTCTCATTCTTCTACAATAATCACCAGAGATTAAAATTTCATTTTGTTAGAATTAACTTTTGAAAGTTGCATAAAACACGTTAGGATCAATTTGGGTGATTAGTAAAATGATTTTTATGGTTAATTAATAAAACGGTGAACAAACTGATTTTTTATAAAACGATAATTTTTTATTATACATAAAGTTGGTTATATTTAAAGTTTCATAATGGACACAAATATTTTACATAATAAACTAAATATTGGCCGTTTAATCAATTTCCTTTTATTTTTAATTTATTTACTTATTAAATTGGAATTTTAATTAATGTTTAATACAATGACAAAAAAATCCACTGGTAACATCAAAAATATTTTGAACACTTATATTTTTTTAAAGTTGCATTTTATAGCCATTTTAGAAATCCCTGTAAAAGTGACTCTGCAATAGTTAGGGGGCAAATAGAACTAATAGCAAGAATGAAATTAGTAAATTATAAATGAATTATTTAAGCAATATTAATTAAGGTGAAATATCTACGTTTTAATGTTCATTCACAGGGTTCATACAAATTTTTTAGCAAGTCCTTTAAGAACCTGATACAAATTTTAAGGACCTCATTTTTATAGAAATTCTGAAAGCTTTAAGCAAATTTTAATAATCTACTTTAATATATTTTACTAAAACATTATTTTAAGAGACTGTAAGAATCTTGTATTCATAAATATTTTCCTAAATTGTAAATAACTTTAAATTAAAGTATTATTCAGTTTAACCTTTTTCGTGTGACAAATGCAATATTTTTTACACAATAATGTATTAATCCTATTATTTATAATAATGTAATTAATGTTATCCTTACTTATAAATAATATTGATAAGAGTAGTATGCGAAGTGCGTTTCTGCACCACCACCCCTGCCCCTCTCTTCCCATCCAATCAAAATCGAGTAAACATTCAACCAAGGATCACAAGAGAATAAATAGAGCCGAAAACCTGTTACAATTCATTCGTTCTTTTTCTTACGAGATACAGGACGGTCGTTTATTATCACTCGCTCTCCACACTCACAATGGCCCTCTCCTCGATCTCAATTCATCATCGAGCCACAGCATCTATAGGTGATGCCAACAATGACAGTGGGACCCTATCGCCTAGGCAAGATGGGGGAGCAGAGCATTCATATGATCAACTTAACTACGACTGAAAAAGGCGCCTATCTACTTTTTAAATCACCAGTCTTCACAAATTTCACGGACCAGCTAGCCAGTGGAGAGGTAATCGGGTTCCCTGAATGAGTCAGTACCAGAATGAACCACGGGATCATCTACATGTCAAAGTAGATTGAATCGAATTCACGGCTCAGCAAAAGCTTCACGGCTCTCTTCAGAAATGGAAGAACTTTACTCGGTTTCATCCGAGCTACGGCAAACCTTCTCACCTACCGTATACATATATTGTGCTAAGTTAAGTTCTACTGTTTCTGTATTCGACTGGAAGGGCAAGCGATCGATTAAGATAAAGGACATGACCGAACTCGGATGATTCCAATTTCTGTTACTGTATATGGGGCAACACGGCGATGGAAAACAAGTTGCCAGTCTCAATCTACGCATCGTACAGATACACTACGAGCCGATGGAATAACCAAAGCCGTATGATGTCTGCCTCATGACCGAACTCCGCCATCGGGGTACGCAGCTGCAGCAGTTTTAATAATGACTCCTACTGCTCAAAAGAAGAAAAAATGTCCTTGCCACGCAAAGATGTGTGACTGCTAAGTATCAAAATATCTGAGTGCTAACCATTACTCATTTCTCTCTTTTTAAATCCCATTTCATACATAATATGTATGAAATGAGATTTATAAAATATATGTTCATGTTGTACTTCTATTTAAATGTTTTGTCCATCAATTATATGTTTTATATCTCTCTATATTTATCTTGAATCCTTATTTAGCCTTATGCACCCGGGTTAAGATAGTAAAATAGTGAGTTTATCCATAGAAATAAGTATAGTTCAGCTATAACAAGTACAGGTAAGATATCGCACTACTACAGTTATAAATATTTACATTAAAAAGCGGATCATATAAAATGTCCTTTTACGGGTGTTTCGGATACTTGAGGTCTTAATGTAAAATTGTTGTTAAACATCTTAGGCATAGTAATAAGTATTCATTATATAAATAGTAATATTGTTAGGATAGTGCCCAATGTAATAATTAGCATAGTAAACTTGCGCATTTATACAAGTATCTATCAATAATAGGACTTAGAATTACACAGACGATATTATAGATGATGAATGTTGTGAAAATTTATAGCCTCAGACCCATTATAATTTTCACCCCATGTTTATGAGTTCAAATCACCCATCGCCTCCTCCATTTTTTTCAATACGTCCGATTTCTGCCATAGGTATAAATTGCAGTACAAAGGATAGTACCAATTCTTCATAAAATTGTTCCAATTTCCCACTATAGGATAGACTGTCATCGATTTCCGTACGATATAAGTAGGTAAACAGAGGTTCCATATCTGTATAGTCAGATTCTGCCTCCGAGTCGGATTCACCTAGTCTCTCATCACTACTGCTCTCTATTTTTAGTTCCACTCACCCTGCTAACTGTTCATGTTTATAGCCTAGCGCTCTTCCCTATATGTGTGTGCAAGTCAGAGAAACAAGACAGATGTTGAGGGGATCAAACTCATTTTATTAAAACATCAATATTAATAGTACTACAATAAAGTTCCCAATTTTCCATAGGGATAAGTGTCTCCTAACAAACTGTCTAATAATAAAGTCAACATTACGAGCTAGTGTTCGTATAATCGCAGTCATAGGCAGCTTATATACACAATTCTTAATCAAGAGTTGTGTTATAAAAGAATTTAATTTAATGAAGAAAATAAAAAAGTAATAGGAAAATTTTAAGTGGAATTACGAGGAAGTGTAATTAATGACTGAAATAAGATTCCCAAGTTCAAAATGTTATTCTTATAAAATTAAAGGAAAAGAATATTATACTAATGTTTTAAAAATAACAAAATGCAAAGGAATTAGTCAAGTAACAAATTAAAAATATTTAATTTTGAAGATTTATAAGAGATTTATAAAAAAATTTATAAGTTCAATACAACTATTTTGAAACCCTATAGCTTATGTAAAGTATTATTTAAAAAAACTGATTGCAATTAAACAGTTTATGTAGTAAAACAGTTTTAGATATACAGGCATTGAAATTTTACAGACAAATTATTAAGTAAGTTAAAATATTGAAATAAACAAATAAAATATTTAAAACTACTTTTTTGTAACATTAAATGTTTCAATATGAAACGATTATATATTTACGAAAATGTACAGCGCGATTTATATGAAATCAACTATCAAAGAGTGAACTATCTGCGTTATTACTCTATATGCGTGGCAGACACTTTTTTTTGCAATTTTATATATATAATATCTATAGATTTTACCAATATATTATTATGTTTGTAATTGACGTGAAAATATAAGTGATCATAATAAAATTATAAATATATTTATGTGCGTAATTGCATATACTGGCCTTTTCAACATTTTAACTGACAAAATACATTATTTTAAAATGTAAGTCTCAGTTGTCTCTAATTGATTTATAACAACTGCAACTCTTAATTGGCTATGAAAGATAATATTATATTAAATAATTCTGACCAAAATGTTCTACTTATTTGTAGAAATATATTTTATAATCTAAAATTGATACGAAGATGTACTGAATTGAGTGTAGGAAAATTGATTATTGTGTTAAAACACACAGCACAGTACAGTCGTAAATTACATGTTTTTTCACTAAACACGTGCATTTTAAGCATGAGTATAATTAGCTAGAGTGCACGTGTGCACCAAAGCATCAAAGGGAATAAATTTTGAAAACTAATAAGATAAAGCGTAGTAGATGACTTTTCTTAATGTGCTCACTGCTCAGTATGCATAGCTGATGCTCTATACCCTAATAGGTTAAGGTCCCTGAAGAGTTGGCCCTTAAGGGTAATTTTCAAAGGATTTTAGGGTCACTAAAGGGCAGCCCTATTAGTCAAAAGAATGTTTGCACCATATACTACTTTGATTTTCAAAGTAGTATGATGCAAACTCTTTTTTATTATCCGAATCCATTGATATTAATTTACACAAAAATGGAAATAATTAACAGTTTAAAATAATAACTGTAATTATTAAGATATAAACAGTAACATAAATACATATACCATTTTTACAACATAAACATGTAAATGCAATACAAAAGGGTATAATATATCGATCTATTATTTATAATAATCCATTTACAAATAAAGATTGTATATTTATTTAAAAATAGGAAATAAATAACAGCATTGTATATTATATACATAGAATGAACGTACACACACATTATAATAAAAAACTTACAAATTTAATTTTCATTATATAATGAAATGCGCAACATAAATTTGAGAAATAATTTAAATTTAATGATTTCTAGTAAGTGTTCATAGTGTTGATGAAATTTCCATATTATTGAATAATAACTACCAACTTAGATTTAATACAAATAAAAAATTGAAATCATTTAAGAGTACCTACAGTAAAAACCATGACCTTATATGGGTTAATCAGAGTCACTATCTGACATGATTCTCGATCTCTTAGCAAGTGTTTCCCGGCTTGATCGAGAATTAGAGGTCGATGACTTTCGACATCTTTCTTTCCATCCCCTGTTTCTATCCCTAGCATTGTTAAAAATGTGCGTCTGCACTTCTTTAATCGTAATTGTTGGGAAAAGATGTACCACAGACGCTGAAAAAAAAACGGTATTCAATTAGTAAATTTTTTATATAAATTTAAATAATATTGGAAACTTTTTATTACGCATTAATTATATTTAAAAACTACGTATATTATCATTAACTTTCCATCACATATTGTAGCACTTTACGGTTAATGCAGATATAGAAAAATATATAAAATATAATAATAAGCACTCATATAGTGAGACATACAGATAGATAAAAGATCATATATTATAGATATGCATTGCAACGACGAATTGAGACAGGGACGTGGGGTGCATTGTTTTTTTATTGTTGAATAAAGATTTTAATTTAAATATTGGCAATAGCATACAAATTTTCGTTAAAATATATTATAACTCATCAAATGTTTAGATAAATTTGTAATTTGTATTAAAATTAGTTTATTCGTCACGCAAATGCATCAGGTCAATTTGAAATAGGAAAATATAGAAATTTGGTATGGATATCTTAGCAATTTAATGACAATTATAATCAGAATAATTTTTAACAATTTTTAAAAAGGCTTAATATGTTTTATATAGAAGCTCTGGAGAAAATGAGTTTTATAAATAAAATCGACAATTAATAAACAAAACTTTATCATTTAATGACTAGTGGTATACAGAATTATATGATAATGAGGTTCTATACTGCTTAACAAAGTAGTATTTTATTTTATATCGTTTTTCATACAAAAAACTATAGAAAGTTTACTTTGAATTTTATCTATACAGCTGGTTGAACGCTAAAGGCTAAATTAGAAAATAGAATACCATTTGTCGATTTATTTCATATATAACTACATTAATATCGTATAACTATAATAGTCTACTTGTATTTCATGTACATATATTGTATATTTATTAATTTGGTTTTCATTGATAAGCTAAACGTTTTCAGTTAGCTATACACGTATAACCTATAAGATGTATAATATGTTTTCCGTATGTTAATCATTTGCCAAAAATATGTACACAATGTCACACAGATGATGTCAGTCATATTTTATGTGTTTAACTTCAACCTTTTACAACTAGATTTTTTAGTTGGTAAACAACCTTTTACTAGATTACTAATTACTATCCTAAGATAGGTACTCTTAACTACAGCCGCTAATAACACTGCTCAGCTATATAGCGCGCATATGTTAAGCCTATTATTGACCAATTTCATAAAACGATTCTATATAACGTTAATATTGTGAGTAATTGTAAACGTATGTGCCGGTTATATAATAAGCGACTATGCAGAATATCCCTAATGGTTATTTTCTCTTTTTATACTTTTTGTTTTCTAACTATATAAGTAGTACAATAAAATAAAAACGTATTAAAATCAAAAATTTATTGTAATATATTAATCGTTTTTATATATTAGATACAATGCTTTCTATAAGTAAACTTAATAAAGGTCATTATTAAGAATATATTTTTCAATAAAATGCAATGATGCATGGGTGTACGTCAATATAATTATAATATAATTTAAGAGAGATTACCGCGATCACAAAAGGTATTATTATAATATGTATCCATGATAAAGCTGTCGCCACTTTAAAAGAAGCAACAGTATTCTAAACTTTTTCCAGTGAGTAAAAATTTCCCCTACTTAATTGTCGTAACTTTAAAAGAATATATTTTATTTAAACAAAACTTAATTATAACTCCATTTAAAATTCACCATATTAAATTAATCAATGTTAGACAAAATACAACAAAACTAAACTGAACGTATTATACATTCAATTTCGTGTAGGTAAATTAATTAATTAATTTATGTAGGTCAATTACTTAAGTAACAGCTGTTAACCTGTTATTTTACCTACATAATAATTAAAATATCTCTTTTATAAGAATTCAACTGGTAGCGACAAGTCTCATTACATGCATTTTTAAGACGTCTCAAAATGGATCAGTGTAGACGTGTCTAAACTGTTCCAAATTTAGACGTCTTCCAATTAAACGTTATAATATAACAAATATATCCCAGATTTTTAAAATT
Source organism: Invenusta paracnida (assembly GCA_036023295.1). Lineage (NCBI taxonomy): Eukaryota > Metazoa > Platyhelminthes > Proseriata > Coelogynoporidae > Invenusta > Invenusta paracnida. Next base: position 37,003 of record JAYRBW010129467.1, read on the forward strand.
ATGCACTTATTTTCAATGAGAATAGAACCAGTGACAACTTTTTTTGTTGATGGAGTTTGTTTCTAAAAATTTAGCCAAAATTTCGACAATATCTGTAGAATGTAGTAGTGCACATTATGCATAAATTTGGATCCATTCGGTAGGCTGGAATTTTGGAAAAAGGGCTCAAAAAATGTTTCTCGTTTCTCATTGGCTGTTAGGGATACTTCAGACAACAAAAATTATTATTTTTATATTTGCCATAAAAGATTTAGGTATTGAACCCCCTCGTATGTTATTCAAAAACAAATTCTAATAAATATATTCTAAGTCTATAAAAAAGAATATTTTGAAAAAATCGACAATTTCGATAATTTTAAAAACGGGAAATTGTCAAGGGTCGCAGTGGTGACATAAAAAGTGTCGTATTAAAAAAAATTATAAAGTCAGCAAGAGACTTTTGTGCACCGGCTCCAAATTTTCGCTCAATCGGTCATGTCAATTTCGAACAGTTTCCAATTCCCTCCCTTAGTCCACGAAGGCTAAGGCATGAGGTGGGGAAAACTGCTAAGGAAAGTAGTTTTTGAGTGATATAGGAACAGATGTAGTATTCCATCTATTGGCTAACAAAGCAGCTTTTAAAACAAATATAGAGATCTCACTGTTTCTGCACTTCAATCTATTGTTTTCTTAGTTTGCATTTCGGGACGAATTATAAAAAGCCTTTCAATTTCTGCATTGCCATGTTATGTGGAAGAACCGAAATGCCCTGAAAAATTTTTTAAAATATAGATAAAATATTCTGATTCAGAAACATTCCTCTGATACTCTCTTATTATAATACTTACAGGCGTTGTTTCTTAAGAATGGAGTAAACGAATTTAAATGGCCTCATGATGTTCTTTTTAATCAGACATGGTTTCACCTCAATCTTCTTGTTCTTTATTAAAATGGATTGGAGAAGACCATTATGAAGCTTGAAGGATCTTATTCCCAAATTATAAGAAGTTAATGGAGAATTGGTCCCAGACCTTCTTAGTCTTGACCCTATGCCGAGTGTGTGCGAGCAACTCGTAACATGCTCATGTAAAACTGGTTGTACGCTCAGGTGTGGATGCGCTGGAAAGAAACTGCTCTGCACAAGTGGATGTGAATGCGCTGGCTCATGCCAAAATCCTTACAATAGCTATTAAATCCAACTAATACATTGTGTAAGTAATTACATTAATTTGTGGAAGGCCTATTTGCACATACTTATCCAAGTTACTTTTCTACTTACATTATATATTATATTTTGTTATATTATATATTATATATGTTATAGGTTATATTACTTACATGTACCAATATAGGTTTCTATGGTGAATTACTGTCTTTTCCTACAATTCGTTTGTATTTCATTTT
>JAYRBW010129468.1:0-16171 GCA_036023295.1 Invenusta paracnida
TTTCATCAAAAGTTAGCACAAATTAGTTAAACTAATATTCAGTAATGATTAATAATAATTATTGAATTAATGTTTGGAGTATTTAAAAAAGCTTAAATCAATATATTTACAACTACTTCTAAATTTATTGATTTATGATTTGTTTATTTTTTTTAGCGTAAGATTTTACCGAAATTTAAATAGAAATAATTTGGGACGCTAAAATACGGGATCGCCTACGTTTAGTATAAGTGTGCTCAGGATCTTTAAGAAGGCCAAAGGCAAAGGGTTCTAGTCTAGCTAGTTTTCGCAGTGAAAAGGAAAAGTGGGCAATCTTTAAGATTCTAGTGTTCAATTTTCTTCAAAAATTTTTTTTTATAAATAATAATTTTTTTTTATTACAAAATTAAGATAACTCAGTTATTAACTGAGCTTAGGCAATTATCATTTATTTGTCACATTATAATATATACCATTAAAATATTTATATAATTTTTTAAGTTGTTTTAAACATTGTAATTGAGAGATTATTTGTTCTGAAGATGCATTGACAAGGAGAAGGTATTTGAAAATATCCTATATTATTATTGGATATGCTATTATTATTATAAATGTAATCTTTTTTATTTGAAATCCTGATTTTATAAATGTTTGTAGTGCATTTTTATTATGTGGAACATAATCTATTTTTTTTATTAAAAGTATCAATAGACAAGATTTGAAAAAAATAATTTATATTAAGCAAAATTTAATGTGGGGATCTTCAAGATTGCCAAAAAGTGATATATACTAGTATTACTATACTTATGACATTACGGTATTTTCTGTTAACTTTTGTATTGATATGTTTAATTAGAAACAATATAATGTACTGTTTTATTAATGACAAGTAAATACCCAAGGCGTACAAACATATAAAACAAAAGCATATAAATACAAAACAAAAATATTTTTACGACCTCACAACTTTTAAGCACATACAACAAAAACTATGGGACATATTTACCTTCAGACATGGTAAAATATAATATAGATCAATATAACGAATGAAATATTGCTTTTGTTGGTTTAAAAAAATTTCAATTTTGATTATAAACTGCAAAATAATCACTATTTAGATTAAATTTACGAAATCTGAACACTCGCGGCGTTTTAAAATTTCCGCATGGCATTTATTGCTATGCAAATAAAGTGCTTTTATTGTTATTTAAAATATTACTGCATAATTTGTGACATTTGAGAAATAATAAAAAAGTATACAATTAATTTGAATACATCAGTATAACTATAATGCATATTTTTTATTTTATAAATTGGTTTCATCATTTATAAAACTAGATATATGATTAATAAGTAAATGTTTCAATATATTGATAAATAATACTTAACAAATTAAAGTTCACTAATGAACCATAAAACAAATCACCATTTAACAACAGTTTTCTGTTTCAATAAGACTATTTCAATGCCAAATTGTCCATTAGAAAGACTAGACATTACGGTGGTTTCAAAATTTATGTATTTTTGAGCGCTGTATATAACCACTTCTTTTTCTGTAAAGGCCCGTAAATATACCCTTAAATCTGTCGCTTTAAGGGTATTTTTCATTATTGTTGACTCTAGACATACACGGTAACTATTTCATCATTTTAAAATGTCTTAACCATTTTAATCTATTTACGTCAAGTATATATGTTTAATTAAACAATCTAAGCCACTGAGATATTTCCTATTTGTTAAAAACAATCAATACAGAAAATAAATCAAAAGATTCAAGGTCAAATTATTTCTAGGCTATAATCAGTAAATATATATGTATATTTTTTCAGTTTGCTCAAGCCTATTATACAACAAAAATATCTTGTAAATTTCTATTTCTCATTTTCTTTTTTATGGATATATTTATGATCAATCGCACTATTTCATGTTATCACTCTCCTTTCCATCATTTCATTGCATTCCCCGTTCATTTTTGTGCTTTCAGTCTTTTCATTTGCAGATGTTGTTTTTTACTTGTCACTGTTATTCTCTCACTTTATGCAACATGTTTATTTGTAATCAGTACCTATTCCACATTTTTAACTGGCTTTTTGTATGTCGATTCCCAATTGATACTAAATTTATCCGCTTTATTATATCACCAGTTTATTTCAATTTATATATATATATATGCAGCAATTTGTGCAAAGAACCAACATTGAATTAAACCTAGGTAATATGTCCACTGTAAAGTTGGAATATGTTCCTGGATAAATGCAGACAAATTTAACTTCATCTATGATTGCTGCCGCAATTAATTATTCTGAAAAATCTGAAATCCAATGAGCGCCAGTAACCATACACAGCTCAGTTCATTAGAATTAAAAACTGAAGATAATATAATTTTACGAATTACGTATGAATCATCGATTTCCAATAAATCAGTTTTTAATTGGGCAATTTCTTAGCACTCATTTTTTGCAACGCAATCGCTATAATTTTAAAAAGAGAACCAAGAATAGGTGGACTATTTCCTATCGTACTATATTTGTTTAAATTACGGGTTTAATTTTATAAGTAATATACCCAACTTACTTTTATTGTGACCAATCAGTTAGTGTAATACACATATAAACATATAAGCAATATCATTTAAAACAATAATGACGTTGCAACTGCATAATATTTTTATTCATAATGCTATTTACAAAAAAACTAGTAACTTGTACATTATCGTATGAAATCTATATACAAAGCCTGGAGTAGAATAGGAGGGAGGGGTTCCAGAATTTCCGAACAGATGTGGTGACAGAAATTTCAAAATACATACAATAATAAGTAGCTGACTGAACGACCACACAATCAAACACAAAGAAAAAAAGTAGATAAATTTCCGGTAACAAAAGGGAACTGTACACCATTACTATTACAGGTAGAACTCTATTGACTAAGTTCTAGAAAACTAATACGCTAGGATGGTACACACATACGTATAACAATATACAAATAATGGGCTTGGTCAGAATGACAGGAGCAATTATCAACATACATACGCGTGTGAGAGAGAGAGAAGAGAGAAATGGTAATTATAATACAAATTACAGTAAATCTTTAAAAAATAATAACGTTAGGAACAAATGCAACATATGCCTACTTTGAATTGTTTTAGACTGGCATAACCACAATAGACATCGGATGTACAAATACATGCATAGTATATCATACAGACTACCGGAGCTGGATATTTTACTGCCAATCTATAGCGATGCTTCGCGTTAGCCTTTAATATATGATAGTAGATATCCAAGAATCAATACACAAGACATTATCAAGATCATAACTAACTCTACATTTTTAGTGAAATCTGGCAGTGAAAATTACTTTAGGTGAGTAGACGTGATGCTATTTGCCTTACATTACCGAAACTGGCGCCTACTTTCAGTTTCACTAATATAGGACAAATACTCCGATGTCCAAAATAGCCGCATAGTAAAAAGTCATAAAATATGCAAATTGAAAAATAACTGCTGCTTTTTTGGGTGTAAAAAAGGATAGAAATATATTAACTTTCTATCTTTTTGTATTCATTCAACGTTAACATGGACGTTAGTTTTCCACAGCGCTCGCAATAATATCAAAGAATCGAGGTCGAATTTTTTGACCCCATTCCAAATGAGCTCAAGTAAAAAAAGAGAGGACAAAAAAGATTAGCTAAGCGGCACCAAGGATTTGAGACTCTAGCCAAAACGAGTTGCAGACCTTTATGGGAAAGTATACATACATACACATGTCCTATAAAACGGATTATTTACAGTCAGTCAAAAAATAACCGGAATAATTTAAGTTTAAATATTTATCGGTTATTTGAAAACGACCCAACAGAGTTAAAGAGAGAACTGCATTCACGATAAAAATCTGTTAAATAACTTGCAAATTAAGAAGTCCTACTAAGCTTAACTAAAACTGGGATGAGCACAGCGCAGAGCACAAACAGCACCTAAAATCAGCCACTATGTCGAGTATAGTTTTTAGCGAATCAATATTCAATGCACTCTGAGAAGAGGTTAGACTTGTCAGGAATAAAAGGCTTTGCACTCTACTCCAGTCGTTGATATTTGGATTCGTTTCTCAAGACTGACAGACATTACACGCAAACCGGAATTCGACTCCAAGAAACAGACAAAATCCAAGATGGCGGAGTGAAATGAGCGAAACTTAATAGCGCTATGCTGCTAAAAATAGAAATAATCCCAGTTTTTCCTATTCTTCTCGGGCAACCTTTATAGAGAGTATGTCTAACACAAATATTATCAAACTGAGAATATTTACCTAAAACATAATTTAGATACCTAATTACTATAACATGTACTTTAGTATTTTTGTATATAACATGTACTAGGTATTGGACGAGCAGGCGCGAATTTTTCTATCTACGTCATGTATTAAAATGGCCGGATTTTCAATTGTAGCGTTTTGTGGTTCGGGCATTTATCCCTAGGGATCGCAGATTCAGTTAAACATCAGTGACTGTCCCTACTTAGCAACATGAAATTATTTCTACATGTGAATGTCTTTCCTCTTAAAGCGAGCAACGAGCCCTGTCCGGCTAGAATCTAAAACCGAGTGGACCTTGATGAAGATAAGCGTGTGCAGGAGAAGAAGGGATTGAGGGAGAGAGGGGTCAAGAACAATCACATGTCTTCAACACTCCATTTGTAGGCGTCAGATTTTTGTGCCTTTCTTCTGTTGGCCTCTTGTACGATCTTGGACTCGAACCCGGTACTCCTATCAACACCATCCCAGCGGTAGCCGGGCTCGATACCGAACCGATTGGGGGGTCCAGCCTTACCCTTGTAGCGGGGATGCTCAGGCTGTTTACTATCACCGGAGTCTGAATGGAGTTGAAAAAAGGAGTAGACTAAAGAGTGAAGAGAAGAGAAGAGAAATATGCAATAAACGTATCTTTTATCTCGTAATTAATATATACATCGCAAAATATTATAGATGCAACGAAGACGATAAGCTTTTATAAAATACATATAGTTGTTTAGTTATGAAATTTACAAAATATCGAAATATTACCACATGTTTTAAAGAGTATAGTTATTTGTAACAAGATTCCAGTAGATTAGTGACTCACAGGTCTCAAAATATAGCAAAGTCATAAAAGTGTAAGTAAGCACGACAAGAAATAGGCGATTATTAAGTACGTACTTGAAATGCTAAATACATAAATTAATAATTTACTAGAAAAAAACATTAACAGCTTAGTGACGAAAATAAACCAAAGAAATGAGCTTGCTATTTTAATTGCTAAATATATCAAATCAATATTACACATTAAACAAATGCACAAGAAAAAATATCGCGATAGGCAATAAAAATATCATTAAAATTAAACCAATAGGTACAGTTTTAAATATAATTTAACATAAAAAACATTGTAGAAAATTGTAAGAGTAATCGAGTGGTATTAGTCCTTCTAACTAAGCCAAATGGTTCGTATATTTCAATATAAGTTAGTTGGTTACAACGGCAAAAAAAGGACTATAAAAAAGTCAAAACTGTCTAATATAAATCAAAACACCGAACCGCCGCTACAAAATCTATAAAAACCACATTAGATCAAGTTTGTCAAACTTTACAGCGTGATAAAGAGAATACTACAACACCTTGTCCTTCCAATTAGAAATTTTGATATTTTACAAAAACATCTTATTAATATTGTAAATAATATGTGCGCTAGCACCCTCCAGCTACAAAGAACCAGGTACCAACATTGACCCCCCAATAGTCCCACAGCTAGCATCCTCCAGCTACAAAGAACGAGGTTACAACATTGACCCCCCAATAGTCCCACAGCTAGCACCCTCCAGCTACAAAGAACGAGGTTACAACATTGACCCCCCAATAGTACGGACGCTAGCACCCTCCAGCTACAAGAAACTATGAACCAACATTGACCCCCCATTATCTACAATTATAAGGGGGGTCAATATTGGTACCTCGTTTCTTGTAGCTGGAGAGTGCTAGCTGCGGGACTAATAGCATCACGTAAGAATATTTGCCCAGGTGTAATTGGTGTTTACGACAAATGCAGGGGACCATTAATTTATTTGGTGATGTTTCGACAGGCATTCTAATGATATATACATTCTTAATATAGAATACCTGTCAAAATGTCACCAAGTCAAAAACATCAGCAAGTCACAATGTCACCAAATCAAAACATGAAGACATTATTTTCAATATAATACTTTAATTTATAGAGTAAATAAGTCTAATTATATATTGACTGTATCATTTTAACTTACATCTAATAAAGTTCTGATTAAAAACAGTCTTTTTATTGAGTCAAGACATAAAAACAAATTTTGATAATTACATTTATATAAATTATATATTTGAAATGCCTATATGTCATAAGAGAATTCATTTATAAATTCTGGATCTGATTGATTAATTTTAAATTTCTTTAAAAATACTTTTTTATTCTTGAGTTTTGGAAGCCATCTAAAAAGGTAAAACCTGTCAACCTACATGGTTCCAACAGATTGTATGTCTGCATTGTTTTGCCTTGCATTGCAATATAATATGTATACATTATATTTTAAGGGATGTCTTTCAAAGAATTATAGACAGTCTGTACCTGAGTCAACTCATACCAAAGTCAAACTGTACCTATAATTATACAAATGATTTTTTTAATACAAATGCAATGCATCTCTCAATTTACAATAGAGAATCGGTGTTACATTATTAACTCCCATTTACAATGTCAAATTCAAGATTTTTCCAGACTGCGTGGGAACCCTGTAATTATGTATTAATTACTGCAAATAGCCTCACGTGTTTATGCTGAGAGCATTCTTCAATAACTATATATGTAGCATAGAGTAGAAATCATGGAACAGTCACTATCATTAATTTTGTATAATTCACATTTTAAAATATTAGCGCATTATAATCTTTTTGGTGAAATATATAAAGTAAAGAAGCAGTGTAGTATAGCATAAAGTAAAATCAACTTTAATTAGATTGAGAATCTAATACATATTTCTTAATTATTAAAATTAAATATTCAGAATATATTTAGTAAATGTCATTGTATACATCAATGCTGTATAATAATTCATTTTTGAATATAATCACGATGTATTATGTTTAACCTACTATAATTACCATAATTATTTTAGATTAAGCTATATAATAGAATTAAACTGAGCACACACAATCAATAAAAGTGGTTTCTCTGTGTTTAATTTAAGTCATATGAAACGGTTTCTTATTCGTGTATACATTGACGATTTATAAAACAATTATTAAGTAAATAAAAATCGTAATATCAAGCAAAAGCACGATCCATGTTATATTATTATTTAATAATAATGAAATGTAAGAGTACAAGTTAATGTTTCGAAGTAATCTAACTTTGCATAAACTCCCCTATGATCCGGATGCTTCATCAGAGTCTTTCACAAAGACATGAGATTACACTGCTTCCTGGCGGTAACCTTGAATTGCGATGGACACCCCCAGGCGAGTGCGTACTAGTACTTGCATCCCTTGAGCTGTACACGGGCACAATACGTTATAGAAGCTATCAGAAGGAGAGGATTCTTTGGTAAAATATTGCCCAGTTGCTTTGCTTTTCCTGTACTACCTTCAATATCTTTCAGTTTAATTCTTCAAAACCGCCAGCTAATGTTTATTGTGTCGGCACACACTCATTGTTCATAATCTTCAGGTGTTACCAGCACAGGCTTTACTGAAACGTACTCTCTCGCCCTTAGTTCCTTTGAAACATCTTCACAAAGCGCTTTGTAATAATGCACGGTCCTTAATAGTTTAATTACTATCAATACATTTTCTATGGACATATTAACTTCAAAGTAATTGACATGGCTGCTGTAGTGAAAGATTTATTCCAGTAAAAAGAAAGATTTTATTCAATTCTCGCTAAAAAAGTTAAATTCATTGTTAAGCTACAAACTGTGCCCTTATAATGATTTGTATTATTACAGCACGAAAGAAACCAGGAAAATAGCATATTTTGTATTCGTCATATCGTTAAACCACAATTAAAAAAGAGTTTGTGAAGTAAATTCTAAAAATGTATACACTTTCTCCACATAACAAGGCTTACCCCGCTAAAAGCTATCTTGTCATTTGCAACAAATAGAACGTACGATTTTAACATTCAGCGTGGGCCTATTTGCCATAAAAACCATTATTGTGTCGTTTACGGCAATTAGAACTCCCCAGTGGACATTACAAATTGGCCTTTTTGATAAAATAGCATTTACGGTAAATCGATTTTGTAGCAGCGTAACGTAAAACAAGACTTCCCTATGCGCAGAAACACCTTGAAAGGTGGTCAAGGCTGGTAGCGAATGAGTAGAGCCAACTGCATAGAGTACAGTACCAAATGAGAAAATTGGTTTATAACCAAATTATTAACATACATAAATAAATCACATAGTTAACACAAAAACTGCCTCTGAAAAAACAAAAACACTTATTTAACAACATTACAATTAAACCAGTTATTTCGTAGAATATTTCCTCTTAAAGCTAAGTGTTATTGAAATCAACTAAAAGATTGTATTTGAACTTGAGTAACCAAAACGCTATAAGATAACAAAATAACTCCTTTTTCACAAAAAAACCAAATTGGTAAAAAGGAGGATATTAATGCCTGGTATGCAATTAGCAGGAAAACAAGAAAATCTGACTCACATAAGCTCCAATTCCATATTTTCATAAAAACAAAAAAAATGTACAGAAACTAGTTTTCGTCAAATATAATTACTGTTATTAGTTTAAGCGCAATTATAAAAAAAAACACTTAACATAAATATCACCTTCAACACTACAAAACTTCTTAATGAAACTGGCCCTCAAACAACAAATCTTTGGCTCCTATACTTGTCAAAGTAGTTTCATCAGGTTGAAGCCGCGATCAATCTGATTGTTGGAATAGACATTGGTACGTTGCAGGTCACTACCCAATTATAAGGGGGACTAAAACATCACACAACCGTATCTTATGGATATTATTCCTGCTCGATTTCCATTCAATTTCAAATACTATACTATCTATATTCCACCACTCCACGGCACTGTCTTCGACCCCAAGAATATGACTCTCACCTCCAGTGTCCTTCTTCTTCCGCTTCTTAAGAATGTAGGCAGCCATTGGATCGTCCACTGAGTGCACAACATTCTTGAGGTCACATTCGAGATCCTCATCACCATGGTAACGGGCCAGAGGCTTCGTCATCTCGTACATGTCATCGGCCAGGCGTTTCTTCTGCTGGTCTACCTGCTTCATGCTGTGTGGTGAGGGTTACAAAAAAGAAAAACTACAAGCCATTGCTTTCATACTACTAACAATACGAGAACTCGGCAGTTCTGTTTCGACCTTAGATCGCATCGCTTATAGAGATGCAAAACATTAAAGTAGTATACTACCGATTATTGCGAATCAAATTCGCGTAGTGTCGATGGAACCGAAGTCAAAACTGTTCTTTTAAGAGGTGCTTTAAAACTCAAAAAAAGAGGCGTGTTATTAATTTTGTAATCGCAAAATTAACTACGTTAATTAAATTTTCAAGTGACTTTTATAAAAAAACGAATAACATACTTAATAAAACGTTTAATCTAACTAAAACATGTTGTACTTTTTTCTTTTCTAAGAATGAATGCTTGCCGAAATCGATAAACTATCAAAACAGAGATTCAAGATCCTCACCCCTTGTTCCACTCGGTATATCGCGCTTTCACTTCCTCTTCCCGAGCCTCCTTCTCCACCAACTTGGCTCTATCTTCTTCGGTGAGCTCTACTGGCCGCTTGCTCTTACGTAGCGTCGTCTTGGCCCCCCTCCCCAAATCCTCGGGGTCTAGTCGCGCCAGAAAAGCCGCCTCCTCTCGTTTCTTCTTCGCCATCTCGACCTTTAACTCCCGCGCTGTCGACAAACCTGCCTTCGTGCCCGCCAGTGTCTTTTTCATGAGGCGCCGTCTGCTCTCCTCATCTTGAGCTTCCAGCTCCTCCGCGAATCCATTCCGTCTGTCATCATCGCCGGGTGTTGGCGTGCAACTGCCCCGTTCTGGATCCCCATCATTACCCGACCGTCGTAGTCTCTTGAGTTGCTGGTTATTCTGAGCCACCGCAAACCCCTCCTCATTCACACCGTCAAACGCTTCACGTCGCGTGGCTCCTCGGTTTCGTTCTGCATTCAATTGCGGACGTTGATTTCTTACGGGCTGCTCATGGTCACTGTCTGAGTCGATTTCTTCGTAAAACTGTTTAGAATTCTGAGCTTTCTTCACGGATAAAGAAGAACTGCCAACATTTTTACTGCTCTGAGCTTTTGAAATTTCATCAATCTGTCGTTTCCCAATTCCTGAAACACCGGGACGTATCTCTGTTTCTTGTCTGGATCTGAACTCCCGATCCTTGCCAGTTCGTTTGGACTGAGCGATTGGCCGATCTTCTCTGGATTCTAAAAACTCAGGCGCATGATTGTTCTTCGCTTTTCTACGCTGTTTATCAAATCCAAGTTCAGCGTCCATGCTTTCGTCACGTCTGTTTCTAGGAGGGGAGATATCACTATCATGTCTTTGCCTTCTGGGAAGAGACGTATCACTATCCTGGCGTTGTTTCCTTGGAGGGGACGTATCAGAATCGTGGCGTTGCCTTCTTGGAGGCGACGTATCAGAACTATGACGCATATTTCTAGGCGGGGACGTATCAGAATCGTGACGTTGCCTTCTTGGAGGGGACGTATCAGAATCATGACGCATATTTCTAGGCGGAGACGTATCAGAATCGTGGCGTTGCCTTTTTGGAGGCGGCGTATCAGAATTATGACGCATATTTCTAGGCGGGGACGTATCAGAATCGTGGCGTTGTCTTCTTGGAAGTGATGCATTAGAATCATGACGCATATTTCTAGGTGGCGACGTATCTGAATCATCCAAGGACTGACTATCACGTCTAACCTGCCTCTGCGTTGGAAGATTTTGTTGTTGATGTTTTCTAGCAACTGCCATCTTCATCGAAGGCTTATTGCTCCCATTTTTCTCAGTAGAGACGAGTGGCTTTTTGAGCTTATCAGAATCATGCATAGGCTTCCAGCGTGGATCTTTCTCCTTCATGTGCTCTGGTCTGTCGTCAATGATCTCGGCAATAGTTGGCCCATCGTCATCTGACAACATATCATCCTCTTCGCATTCCATACCATCGCCACCCCCAGACTTCCTGGTGTGCGGATTAAGAGCCCGGACGTCAATGTCATCTTCAACAATCTTCATCCTAAAATAATAATGAGAATAAAGAAAATATTACGAACAATTAGTCAAAAGAAACTAACAATATGCCAACTGAATTAAAAATTGTATAGCAACAAAATTTTGCAGATATGCAAATGCGATTTTGCTTCCAAATATTAGTAAATATGTTTAGCATATTACAATTGAAGGTATAAATGTTTCTCATCAATAAATTAAGAGTAAGAGGCATTTTATTGGATTGTTAACCTGCAATTACATATTTCACATATGCTACAAAATGAAAATGTTACCATTATTTTTGGCACGTAGTGTTTTCAAAAAAAAATACAGCAATCATTAAATAAACGTAAAATAAATGTTCTTTATTGGAACTAGAAATGAGATATATATAACATTTCCGCCAAATATATATAGTCCTAATGTGTAGTATTTAATAAGGCAATTGGTAAATATCGAACATAATAGAAATTTCAAGTATGTAGATAAAACATATTTTGCTATTAATTTCTGAAAAAAATGAGAAAATGTAATAAACAAAAATAGGTACCGAATAAACGTATAATTTCAAATGCATTATTCATAATAGCCAAATATTAAATAAACATTAAAACATACAAACGTTTCTATTAAAAAAAATAAACAACAACAAGTAGAATACAGGAAAAATATTTATTATATAAAATGTAAATAAAAATTTTATTAGATAAAATGTAATTAAAAGTTTTATTAGATAAAATGTAATTGCTAAACTAAATCTTAATTTGATAGATTTCAAGAAAGATATGCATTTTCCTCTCATTTTGACTTTTAGGATGTGGTATGGCGACCACAACTTTGGATAAGCACAAGCGAATATATATATATATAATATCAATTTGAATGTGTGTATAAATCAGCCAAAGTTTAATATTAAATCATGCTCTATATCCTTGATTTTAAACAAGGTACATATTATGAGGTACTTGTCAAAACAATATGAAGTTGGTAATGCCTTCAATAATTTCCAGATGTCAAAATAGACTTAACTAGCAATGTCAATGGACTAATAGTGATCTATATGCAAAAGCATCCAACTTCAAGAATAAAACAACAGGATTTAATCATCAATAGGATTTTTTAAATCAGCATTAATAACCAAGAATTTAGCACCAATATCTATTTATTTTCTAGAGTTTTAATATAATATTTATTTTAGAGTTTTAATAAAATCATTTCCAAAGGAATGTAAGACAATGCATACGAAATTCTGGATTTAACAGTTGTCTAATTGTTTTTATTAATAAGATGTGGCAAAAATTCGGTCATTTGGGTTTCACAAATCAAAAATAATTGACATTGGATTAATGCCAAATGGTGCATAGCATTTTTTACCATGAAATAAAGTTTGATCCATTTGATAATCTTGTCTTACATTACAAGGAATGTTTATAGGCAAAATTGTCTTTAAAGAATTATCAAATAGTCTTAATCTGCAATAATATTAAATTTTTATTGCTTATAATTAATTATTAAAATTATAATAATGACAATATAGCTCCTTTCTTATTCTTATTTACCTTTTTAATACACATTTGAAGAAAATGAAGATGACAACAAATGAAAAATAAACAGTGTAAATTTTAAGTAAAATTATATGTTTAAATGAATAAATCATGTCATTAGTGATATTGTAACTTCCAAGTATTACAAATATATTTATTAAGTTTAATTTATTTAAAATTAAATTTAGAGAAATAATCAACTTATTTATGCTTTTGGAGAGCAACCACCTTGGAGTCAATGCTTTGTATATTCATTGATGCAAACTATATAAGATGTTAAAATATGTTACATTATTCTTTGTTATAGTGTAATGATATTAAAAATATATCAGTTTGGTATAAAAAAATCTTATCCAGTGTGAAGCCATATACATCTATCATAAAATAAAATCTATCTTATTTTCAGCCCTTAGAAAATAAATGTTATTTTTGTTTTAAATGGTTAGATATAATTTGTGTTATTTAATTTTTTGTAATCTCTATTTTAATTAATGTAATGAATTGCTAAATATGGGTCTGTTAGACTGACTGTATAGACTGCTAAAAGCATCCATAATTAATGCTCTACAAATTGATCATAAGACAACAACAACAACAACAACAAATTTATAATAAACTATGTCAATTGTTAAATTATATATCTAAATTGTTTAAATTGTTTCAATCATCATGTTTTTAAAAGTTTTACTGGTTTTATTAAAAATTAGCCTCTGTAGAGGCAGTTGTAACTAACCTAATGTGCATTTTTAGACAAAAGCTCCAATTTTGACACAGAGTTAGACCAATATATTATGAAAAATTATATTAAGATGTAGAGGCATCTCCCAACTGACCCTGGCAGCCATTTTAAGTATTCTCCATATTATGTTTATATACAGAAAATACAGTATATATAGAAAATTACAAAATCTTTTATATCTTTTTTATAATACATTTAAATAATATAAAATATATTACCAGCCAAAAGAAAAGTATACATAAACTGTCAATATACAAATTTTTTGTGTATATAATGCCATAGACATTATATTAGAAATTTTGAATGTATAAAAAAATATTGTTTTTTTGAAAATATTTCAAGGAAACATTTTAGAGCCAATAAATGATAAACTGACAGATAGAAACATGTACCTAATGTATCAAATAGGGTAAGTGAATAGTTGTAAATATGCTTATGAAACCTAAAATTGCCAAAATTAAATAAATTTCCCTTTTTTGTGCAGTTTCTCTTCTTTTGACCATTTTGTGTTCCAGAAGCATATCTAAGACTATTCATTTAAACAATTTGATACATTAGGTACATGTTTCTGTCTGTAGGTTTAACATTTATAGACTCTAAAACACTTCCCCTTTAAAATATTTAAAAAAACTAGATTTTTTGACACATACTAAGTTTACAAAAATGTTAATGGCATCATATATTAAGTTTTCATGGTAATAAAAATTAAAATTGGTAAGATAGTTCAATTACTTCTAGAGCTTACAATCCAACTTTCAATAAATATATAAGAATAGTGCAATGTTATAATTATTTTAAAATAAATATTATTAATATAAAAGGTTTGTATATACATATATGTTTTATAAATACTATTCCATTTTACTTAAATAGAATAAGTATTAATTGTAACTTTTTAGAGATATTATAAATTTAACTGAATAAATAAACTGAAAAGTTTCAATGTGTTGTTATATTGTAATTAATAAAAAATTGGTGATAGAAGTTTAACAGGAGGTATAATTATACTTTATAATAAATAACAGTACATTGATATTTATTAGGCATTATACTAATGTTTAAATCATGGTATATAAGAAAAAGAAAATAATGTACCTATTAAATTAGAATTAATTGATATTTATTATATTGTATAATATTTTTATAATCAGTATAGGTATTATAAATAATTATTTTAAATTGGGATTTGAATTTAGTAATTTATAATTAATTATATAAGTAGAACTGCAATAATATATTAATATATATATAATTATAGAATAAATATAGACAATGGCTATAAATATGACAACATAGTAACTTCTCATAACTTTTCAGTCATGTTTCACAAATGAATTTAGTCACCTACAACATTCCACTAACCTTTAATTGGTCACCTATGACATCATAAGTTTTATATAAATTATTAATATATATTTGGTGAAACTTATGAAATCTAGTAGAAAAAAATGGTTGGGTAAATAACAAAAAAGAACTTTAAAAAGTATTTAAGTCTAAAATACTTATTTATCTACATACTATATATAATATCACTAGTAGTAGTACAGTAGTATACTATAAATATGAGTCATTGTCTTATAGTGAATTCAAAATCTTTAGCTTTAAATACCAGATCATAAATCAATAATTTATTGTCATTAAAAAATGAATAAATAAAAAATAGCTTAAATCTATGACTATGTTTGTAATTATAATGGCTATATTATAGGTTGGTAGTATAATAACTATATATATATATATATATGTAAAATCTTCTTGTAGTGTGACCATATTACTAATTTTGGATGAACATGTTTTATTTGTAGTGTACTGTGATGGTCATTTACAAGAAAAAGTAACCCTATATTTCATATTATAAAGCTAGAGGGCAGTTTTCCAGTTATTTTTTATGTATTACCAGGAATTAAAAAATGTTTGCCCGGTTGCATGTGGCGGATAATTTTAATGCCAGGTGAGTAGTTTATAAAATTCACTAGTCCATCTGGCAAGTACTCTTTTCATAGGAAAGATGTAGAGAAAACTGTATGCTTTTGTAAGAAAAGATATTTGACTCATTTAATTTCATGCAACATACCTAATAGACAATGTTGTCATAAGTGTCACTTTTTATAGAGGCATACATAAATTAACTGCCAGCAGAATGATGATGTATTATTTTGCACATCTGAGTTTGTATGCAACCTTCTAACAAGATATTTGGCAAAAATATTACTATTATAGGTTTTTCTACTCTATTTGTAACTATTTCCATGCCTGTATTCACAATGCTCAGAGTTTATACTGCCACACATGCAGTACCTGTTATTAATAAATTCCTGCATCTTTAATTCAGTGTGAAAACTGCATTACCCTAAATTGACTGGAGTATATATTATGTAATATATGCACATACACCCAGTGAGTTGTTAACTTAGCAGCCTTTAACTTAATAAAATATAATAAAAGAATTTACCACCTCCAAAATGTATGTACAGGTTATTAACAATGGAGACATTAGGGATTAAAATAATTTACATTTGCTTAGTCTATTGTTGTCAAATTTCATAAACTTGGGTGTTGAACAAAACATGCTACATATTATTAATTCTTTGAAAATCTATTTTGCAAAACCTTTTAGGGAGTGGAATGACTATTGTGC
>JAYRBW010129479.1:0-16169 GCA_036023295.1 Invenusta paracnida
CCTCCCGTCTCTCTCTTTCCCTCCTTCCATTTCAAGTATAACGGCATTTCTGGAAGATGCTGAAAAGCCATTCTTGTAGTTTCTATATCAGAAAAATTCGCCCAAACAGTTGAAAAGCAGGTAATGTAATCCAATGTAGCTTTTTAAATTGTATCTTCATTAGTATATCTACATTGGGCAGCTTAACTATATCTACATATTTGTCAAATACATCTGCGAAATCGCTAAAAATAATAAAATATATAAACTATCGATTTTATGAAATGCGATTCTTTTTTCAAGCACTGAACAACTTCTCAGAAATAGTATATTTAACGAGCTCAATGATATTTATGCATAACATTTCTGGATTCAGTTTTGCACTCCAGCTCACAAGCTTGGAAGTTTGAGTTTTGTTTTGTTTTAACAACGTGTCAATTTTGTATTTGAGCATAAGAATCTAAGCTGTAGGATAGTTATATTTATTATGTGAGCCATTTTAAGGAGACGATTTAACGGCAAAACAGTCCGTCAATATGGGAACAATATGGAGGCCATCAAAGTGCACTACGAATTATACATAGGCCTACCACAGACGTCATTCAAATTCCGAGAAATTTAAAGTCCAGCGCTAACCGCTGCTCACTTTGTGAGTGAACTGGTGTATGTATTAGCTTCTTACATTGTGTAAAAAAGCTATCGTAGATAACTGCTGGAAAAAAAATTTCCCCAACTAGCATAGTCCTTTTGAAGTATTCTATTTATACGAAATACTTTAATAGTGGTCTCTATTTTTTCTTGGACTTTTAATATTATTATACTAAAAGACTGATGATTTTTCAAGCTTCACTTCATATACATTTTGATACATATTATGAAAAACATATAATAAATTTAAAATCTATAGTTAGACTAATTTATCTGGATGCTATATACCTATATACCTATATACCTATATATATATATACTATTCAAAATTGAAATAAGTTTCAATATTTTTCTAAAAGGAATATTATATATGTATATTTCTCCGAATTAAAACAGTTTTTTTATTTCTGAAAATAGTATTGTTATAGTAGAATATTTATGTTTAAGTACATAATTAATGTACATTTTTTTAATCAAGCCTTTAATGTTTCATAACAGATTTTTTATAGAAATTTCTAAATAGATATGATGATCTGTAGTTTTATAATAACTATCAAGAATGTAGATTGCAAAGAATTTTGTACAAGATTTGATTACACAATAAGACATGAAATACAATTTATTACATGTTTACATGTTTACATGAAATATATAGCATTGGTAAATATTTCGCAAGTAGTATAATTTTGCATTTAGATATTAAAAAGACAGCGAATAAAATTTTGAGTATCTATCTCATCAATATTAAAGTACGTATATTAATAAGGTCAGATATATTCGTTATATATTTAAGTTAAATGGCAACAGTAATAAATAAACACTACTGTACAGAGAAGCAATGTACTATTAATAAAGGCAACTTACAGTCGATACTATAATTCCCTTTGCACCTAAAACTATTTATTGAGATAAAAGAACTTTTTTGTAACTACAGAAGTTTATATTACACGTCTGACATTATAATATATGTATTACAGTCCGTGCTCTTTTATAAAGCAACTAAAACCAGAAACAAACCGCATTTATAGAGGAGGGGTGAAGTGAGCTGGGGGACGGGCATTTATGTAACCAAATAAAAACAAACACTTCGATATTGATTTGAGAATCCAAAAGGGGGCAGTACTCTGGTCTGACTTGTGTCTTTCACAAGAGGAAGAAGACGACGGAGTTCTCTTACTAGTGTGCCTCATAGTTTCTCAATCCATTTCTAGTTGTCTGGCCACTCAGGCTGCAATCTTCTCTCTTTTCTGTCTTCTCCTTCCTGGTTTGTGTGCTTTCAAGAAGGAGGCAAGCTTTTTGGGCATGCCCGGACAAGGGGTGGTTCAACTACAACCTGGCTTCTCCCTGGGGTCATGCCATTCTTATTAGAAGATCATTTGATGATCTCCAGGAACAAGCTCTTATGGAAGAACCTGATCGAAGATCTTTATAACCTTTTTTATTCTTCACCAAGAAGTGGAAGCTAAGTCCCTCCCTTGCTGGATTCCCTGAGCAGCTCCCTGTAAAATCAACTCCTCCATAAAATCAACTAATATCTCTCAATATACACATTCAATTTCAAAGTAGTTGATTGTTTTTATATTCTCTCTTTCCCGCACCACCACCCCTACTCTCCTTCCATTTATTCGTGATACCATTTTTTTGTAAAACAAAAATCGTTTAAATTTATATTTATTTATTCAGCGCTTTTTCGGCGTGACCTTACTGTGGAACACTTTCTGTCTCAACTCTGTGCTTATAATACTTCTTACAACGTGATATGATGATTTATGACTTACAGCATATTGTAAGTACTCCACTTCCTCCATTATGCAAGTTCTAAGTTCATAACAACAACAGTAATTTATCTAATAACGCCATTACCTTGAGCGTTATATTTTACGATTTAAAATTATAATACGTTTAAAACATTCAGTGTGTAAAATACATAATAAGTTGAATTATGATCAAGTTATTAACGTGTATACATACATAATGAAATAGTTTTGCTGACCAACGTATGCTGAAACATTGAAAGAGTTTTACTCTATTAAAGTTTGTATATAATTGCTGGTCATATCTATATTTAATATTATAATATTTAAATATTTATGACTCATTTAAGTAGTTATGGAAAACAAATTAATAATGTGTTTCCGATACACGAGAAATAATTGATTTATTATTTACAGGTGGTTAAGAAAACTAAGAATAAATCGATTATTTCCAATGTATTTTGCTATCGTGAATTTTACTTTGTTGTGCTTCTAAATTTTTTAAGAGATGCCATTACTACACCAACCATGAAAGAATGCAGATAACAAATTCTTCTGAATAAACAAAGAGCAATTGACGATTAAACTATGTAAAATATGCTTTATTTTATTGCACTTAATGTGTTTTCAATGTAACCATTGTTTTCACTCATAAGACTTTAATAGAAATTAATCATACGCTTCACAGTTAACTATGAATCAAACTTAAAAAAATTAAAAACATGCAATTAAAATGTAACGTATTTCCACGAATAAAAATTTAGAAATAGAATAAATGGTAATATTAAAATAAATACTAATAATAGGAACTACTAATTTTGTGTGATTTCTTAAATTAAGTAATATAATAAACTTTCAAGGCCCCATACTATGACATAGTAGACTTAATAAGTACATTAAGATATGGTAAATTTTATAAGTAACGCACTAAAACATAGTAAACTTAATAAGCACTACACTATAATAAGACATAGTTAACATAATAAGCATTATATTAAGACATAGTAAACGTAATAAGCACTATATTAAGACATAGTAAACTTAATAAGCACCACACTAAAACATTCAAATCGTTGGAATCGAATGATTTGATTATCCGGGTTTTATCAGCCATCAACGACAAAATTCAGAACATTTGCGCACGTTCAAGTTAACTGCATTAATTAAAATGTTTATCGACAAACTCAATTCAATTTTAACTTTTAGCATTCAACAACAAAATATCAGTTAGATGAACGGAAGTTCAGTTCATATATTGATTCATGTCAAATCAACAACGGCTTATTAATATCAAGAGTAGTGCAGTTCACCTGTAATCATTTTACACCTGAAAGAAGTTCCTATGCTGAGTCAGTCTAATCTTCACGATGCCACGTGTCAGAATAGCACAGCAAGATAAAATCAGAATAATTCAATCGTACGAAAATGGGGAAGATTACGTGGAAGTGGCCCGAGTCTTCGTGATATGTAAAAAGAGGTACCGCCTGGTCAATCATATGACGTCATCAAATACATGATATTGTCGTTGGGTCGAGAGATGGTGCTCATAACATAGAAGTGGACGATGAAATGAGAGAAAAAGTTGAAGACCACCCAGAATTTATGCTTATCCAAATAAAAAGGTATCTTCAGATAGAGTTACCACAAAAACCTCAAGTATGCGCCAACACAATATGCAGGATTTTAAACGGGCAGCTGATTACCTTTAAGAAGCTTGAGACAAACAAGCAATGCCGAAATCGGGAAGATGTTAAACTGGCAAGAAAACATTTTTCAGAATGGATACTGAACATGGGTGGTGAGGAAGACGTGTGGGAGTTCGTTTATGTCGACGAAAGCGGATTTAGGTAACCTTTGGGTCGCAAGAACGCGTGGACGGGCAGCTGCTGGTCAACGAGCGGTTTGAATTGTTAGATGAAGAAAGGGGCCAAACTTTTCCCTCATAATCGCTATATTTCCAATATGAGGGTTTTACTGCACTACCAAGTAGCTGGAGATGTCGGTCTGACTTTTATTTTTGATAATGCAACTTGTCATCGCCGGTACAATAAGCAAACATGAGGCAGAACCACGAATTTCGAGCTCTCTTATTGCAGAAAATGCTTTTTCGACGTGGAAGGCAGCCTTCAAAGCACAATTAGTCGAAGTTCGACCAATGATATTGGAGCTGCCATATCAAGAGCGTCTGGCCACACTAACACAGCTAAGAGAATATAGAACATTGATGTTCTAACTCCAGCTAAGGTAATTGCGTGGTACAGGAAAACCATAACATATACTTCCCACGTTGCATCCAACAAGAGGACAGTATTCAGGATCATGCGTGAATGTATCCCAGCAATTGTGTCCGTGAATGTGCTCACAACTGAGGACAAATTCGTGTATTTAATTTTATTTCGAAAACGTATGCTGTTGCATTTATGTTGTTCCTTTGCAGTTTAGTTTATTTGTTTCATAATGAAAAGCATCATCTTCTGTTCCTCTGTTTTAAATAACCAAATTAATTGACTTATTTGTTTGCATTTCAAAATTTAATTAAACAAGTTAAGCAAAATTTAGTTAGTGAACCAAAGTTTACATTTTATGTTTGAAATGTAAATGCCGTAATTGATAATTACTCGGCTATTATGAAACACAGAAAATAACAGTGTGATCTGATTTTTGCCGCTTTTGAAACGGTATCTCTGAATTGGTATTGTTGAATTTCGTGTGTCTATTACTGATTTAACTGCGCCGCACAGTGTCGCTTAAGCCGCTTTTAAAAGCAATCGTCGCTATTACTTTGAAATTTGTAGTTGATGGCTGATGAAACCTGTATTAAAATTATTATAAATATTCGTAAGAGATTGAAGTAATTTAGCTATTAACAATTAATTGCCCTAATTATAGTTAAATTTGAAGTTTGAAATCTCTAAACAGGCATTAATGCAGTTTATAATAATAGTAGGCCTTATACATACAAAACAGCTATTGAAATCTAATTTCAAGGTATTTTATTTCAATCTATTTTATATATATTTCCTTCATTTTTAGGATTTAATAATAATAAAACATATGTTGCTAGCGTGTGCCAAATTATGATTCATGAAATTTTATTAATTATATCAATAATATACATCTAAAACCAAATTGAATAAGTTGAAACATTTTCAAAAAATGCAAAATTATTTATTTAAACAAACTTTAAAGATTTAACTAATAAATGACTAAAAGTTTAAATTATAATTTATATAAAATAAATCTTAATATATATAGTGATAGTATTGTTATACATATTTTCAAGTAAACATATACTTTTTTAAATAGATGAATGTTTGGATCATAATTAGGTACTTACAAAAAATGCGATAAATATTTTTATATTTTTGTCTAAAACAACTTCTTTAAATACAAAATAAAATAAAACTTTTTTTCGAAATACAAGATTAGAAATGTAAATTTCCAAATGAATAATGTAATATTCAGTCACAGTAAAACATGTAAGGATTTCAAATTGAAAATGTGCATTTATGTTGGTAATTTTGATATTTTATTCTCTCCTTTTAATTCATATTGTCTAAGGACTTAAATTTACATAATGAATAAAATTGTATTATTTTAGCACTGGGAATCTGAGAATCCTAAGTCTAGAATAACCTATTCTTTGCATAATCAGTTGCGAAAATTTACTTAATTTATATGTGAACAATTAAACGAAATGTCTTCACCAAAAATTCGTATTATAGTGCCTTCGTTAGAAACTATCTTTACTGATTAATGCAAATAATAGAGTAAGTTCGTCCAATTTAGGTTGACAAATTTATCAATAGTATATGTTGATAGTCCCATCCTTTTCTTCTATTAAAAATGAGTTTGTAAAGGGATGGAAAATACGCTGTGCGAAGGCCTAAATATTCGTTTCAATTCTTTTAAATTTAAAATTATAAATTTGCAAATTTGTCAATTATAGTATATGTTGATAGTCCCATCCTTTCTTCTATTAAAAATGAGTTTGTAAAGGGATGGAAAATGCGCTGTGCAAAAGCCTAAATATTCGTTTCAATTCTTTTAAATTTAAAAGCGCACACAAAGTTACAATATAAATCCTCGTTGGAAACAATGCTATATAAGGAATCTACTTCGTCTGTATTATTGCGAATTGCTTTGATACAAACAAAGACATTTATGTATAATATAATGTATATATTCACAAAGTCATAAAATTTGAATTAATTATATTTTAATTTTAGATTCAGTATATGAAAGAAAGTAAAACAAACAAGTATAGAAACTAAAGTCAGTCTATTTAGCTCGTAAACTTGACATATAGCGAACTAATTTATTGCAGTAAAATGCATCATAAGATTTAAGTTGAGTTAATAATAGCTGAAAATGTAAATACTTAACAATACTATATAGCTCAAATAAACATTTACGTACCAGAAAAGTAGAAATTAAGTTTATGTTCCTTGAAGAAAATTAATTAGATCATAAAATTTAAATTCTACCTTCGTTTTCCTTTTTCCACTCCTCTTTTTCCTCTCATGTTTGAACATTCCCTGTTTTCAGAGGAAATTGCTCTCATTTAACCAAATAAGCAGTGTTCAACCAGGATTCCAGCTTTAACTATACGATAAAGTTTCTCCGTAAACTTATACAAAAACATCGTAATAGAAACGAAAACGATCAGATTTTCCCCCCAAGATTAAAAGAGGGTATTTCCTTGGCTCAAGAATGTCAGATAGAGCTTATTTCCTCTATAATTTAAATTGTTTACAATGAAGACAGTTCCAAATCTGGTCAACACTAACGCGAAACACCTTATAATGGATTTCTGAGGCTTCAGAAAGCTTAGGTGTTAGAGCACTAGCTGTAGCTACCTACCTAGCCTAGGAGTCATATACACAGAAATTATGACCTATCTGGTGTAATTTAGTAACAGTAAATATTGAAATTAAGCTCTGTGGTCTGTTGCGTTGCCACTTTTTCCCACACCACCTGATTCTGTTTTTGGAAGTTGGAAGATGTTTGATGTCTTTTCATCAGTCAGAGAATTAAGATTGAAATCGTGGAAAATGAGGGGGAGAGAGGGGAAGGATTTATGAGAGGAAAGATAGGAAAGTCTTGCAAACAATATTCCGGCTTTC
Organism: Invenusta paracnida; assembly: GCA_036023295.1. NCBI lineage: Eukaryota > Metazoa > Platyhelminthes > Proseriata > Coelogynoporidae > Invenusta > Invenusta paracnida. Next base: position 7,508 of record JAYRBW010129479.1, read on the forward strand.
CATCTGTATTCTGACTTATACTCTTCTAAAATAAACTAGAGGCACTCAAAAGTGTGAGATCGTAAACAAGTGGGAAATATATAGTAAGTATATGTTTCTAACTAACTTTATGTGCTCATTATAATGGCGTAAACGTCCCCTGCATACATCTTTATATATAGGTGCAATATGTTTTGCTTCCTTCTTCGTACAAAGATATAATAAGTATTCCTCATATTTCGACTTTCCTATGGAGGAAATAGTTGTGCCGTTGAAAACCTCAGCGGAGTTTGCAACCGTAGACTGAATCTGAATATTCGTTGAGGTGATTGGTTAGTGTTAAGGGACCTAGATTATTGGAATATTCTATCCAGAAATCCTGCCAACTTTATATTCAATTCGCGTTTGCAAATGTTCTTCAGATGCCTCCAAAGCGCTCGTCTCAAGCGACCTTGTTTGGGGAATTAGTAATAAATATTAGTAGTAGTAATCTTCAACTATATATGGTATCTCGAGTTGCAGTCAGACATACTAACTTAGTTTGCATGACTGTATATTAATCGAAATTGTTTACTTTTCTCGCCAACTTAAATATGTATAATATAATGATTTTAAACTAGGCATATACACAATTTATCAATACGTGTATAAGCAGATAAACTTGAATTGTCAGAAATCTTGCAAGAAGATTGATTAGAATTTCTTGAGTAAATGAATTATTCATGTTTAGTTGAACCTACTTTTATAATATATAAATATATATCAATATATATCAATATATAACGGTGTTTAATTAATATATATAGCAGAATATGTTTATGGCGAATTTTTGACAAATAAGGACTTGCGGATTATATTTATTTTGTTTCTTGATATAAATTCTTACCTTTTGTTAGATAATTAGAAGCTAAATAATCATTTTCACTATACCTAATTAATGTATTTCATAATAATAAATGATAATAGCTGATAATAATTCAATTTATGAACTACAGTTAATTGGCCTAATTTTATAATAATGCAATAATATATATAACACGTTAATGGTTATACAAACTTTGCTAAAACACGTTCTAGACTAAATTAGAACTTGTATTGAAGTACCCGGTGAACCACATTTATCAAACTATAAAGTCCAATTTAATCAGTAATCTGTATGTACCCTGAAAGTCTAGCCATGTCACTATAGGATTATAGTATATATAGTACCTACCAATTGGGCACTAAACAATCAATATCATTTGCTCTAAAAAGTGGTAAATTGGCAGTAATCGGCGGATCTGCCTCTACTTTGCCCATGCATATATTCACGCCTTTTCTAGATATAGGTAATTAGCGATTTGTGATTTCTCATATATATCATAATTTGATCAATAATTCGTGACCCATCTACCCCCTTGTTGTAAAACCCCTGATTATAGCCAATAGCCAATATCCTATATATGACATAACTTTCCTTAACTTTTGTCTTTAATTCAGTTTGAGGAGAGAAACAGACTACAGTATAATATCCTCCTTCCAAGCAAAAGAGCAAGAACAAGAATATCTTTTTTCACGCTGCTGATTAAATCCGAATTTCGTACTCTTTTGTTTTTCATATTTAGTACATACTTTCTGAAGGTATGCAGCCATTGTTTGAATATTGATTCGTATGTTATAATATAGGTCTTATGTGTTTTTTGTAGGAGATATGCATCGCTGTAACCGAATATACATAACAGACGATTTGAAGGAGAAGAAATTAGAACTATAGAAATTATAAAATTTGTCTTCGTTTTAATCGTATAGGTAGGTATAAATAAGTTAAAAAAATATTTTTCAAGTCCTTCAATTTCAAAATACAGTTGACTCGTTCCCTTAATTTCAGTGGCGGGAGTCACATTATATTCTTTCTACAAAGTAGGTACATAGTATATGAATCAAATAACAATTATTTTACGATGTAATGAGTTTATTAAGTAAATGATGTGATGTTGGGTAACAACCAAGTATAGGTTAAAGCTTTGTATAATGACACTACAATTATTCTCATAGAAAACAATATATTAGGTGATAAAATTTGGTGAACACTGAACTCTGAACAACAGTTTGTAAATACGTTTTTGTAGGTTGATAATAATGAGCAGATTATAATGAGCAGATACTAAATGAATCGAAGTTCGTATTGTAAGCTTCTCTGAGCAATTACTATAAACAAATAACTATCAAATAGCTAACCATACTGGGGCTTTTTTACTCATCCATATCCTGGAGGGTGGTAAGGGGGGCTCATTAAACCTCTCCTATAATTTTTAAACTTCATTATAGAGTTATGCTTTGAAACTTTGCATGTATGTAGTTAAGAAAAGATATTTCTTAACACAATCCATTGCAAAAATGGTCAAAAATGTTATTTTACATTTAAAAATGGGTAAAAAGTGTTTTGGTTTTTTATCTCTTTTTATATTTCAGCAAGAAAACATATTTTTTATTGTACTTCGTGAATTATTACATAAAATTAATCAATACCCAAATCAGACTTTCGTCGATTTCGAGAGAGATTATTATTTTTATATAAAAACTATGTTTAGCTCATTTTTTACGAAAGGGGTGCATTTTTAGGAGTTGTCACGTGACCTCCCCCTTGGGGACACAATAGTGAGTATAGTCTTGTCATATTAGTCTAATCAGTCTAAAGTTGTCAAATTATATTTTGGGAAAGGCACGGAAGCTTATACATTGCTCCACTTGACTATTTAAAAATCATACAAAAATTGCTAGTGAAAAATATAGAAATATTTAAAATCCTTCGGAGCGCAACTACACCCATATTAGACAATTTCACAGATTTGAGAAGTGACAATTGACTTATTCAAGTTTAAGTATTTTACTATTAATTAATTTTTAGAATAAAATTCTTATACGACGCCGAAATTCATTTTTGTATTTTTACTTTACAGTAAACTATTTGCAGTTTTAAAGTAATAATCGCTTTTGCGATATTGTTAGAAAATAATTAATTATATATTTTCAGGATGCTTTTCTTAAATTTCATTACAGGCTTCCTTCTAAAGACATGTTATTGTCTTACACTGTTAATAAACAATTAAAATTGAAACACAAAATGTTATTGTGAAAGAAAACACGCTTACTATATATGTGTTCATAGGGATGTACACACATACATGCAAATATAGAAGTATATAGTGTAATTATAGAGTTAAATATTATAGCAGTCATCTTGTAGACATATATTTTCAAAATAAAGTTGTTATATTATCCAGCGAAATACATGTGATATAAATAAATTGAATTATAATTATGTATTTCATCATTTATACATGAATTAAGATACTTTCCATGAAAATATTCCTCAAATTAAATTTACACATAAATTTCAGTATTGTTTATTTTTATTTTAGAGTATGTCTAATCAATTTATGCAAAACTCCTGCTCCACCCAACAATTATTTGAGAACATCACATAGATTATGATACAGTGAGTATTATCACATTTCCTGTCAATTTTGCGGTTATCATCATCTGATTATTGACTGAAAATTCAAGAACACCATCATCCCAATAGTAATAAAATGTAATCTAATTATAGTGGCATTGAATTATCTATATATAGTTGTTCTCGTTCACAAGGCCAAAATACACTCAAACAAGTTACACGTCAATATTTTTAGTTAAAAAGCAAATACATGGAAGAACAGGTAAACAGTTTAATCATGAAGACCTCAAAAGTCTAACAGTTGGACAATTCTGAATCCATAGAAACTTTCTTCAAACACATTTAAAATAGAAAACTGTATATATACCTACATATATGTCTCGTATAAACTGCTACAGACATATATGAAAGTATTTACTTACTTGGCAGATAATAATGACACCTTAAATCTGCCAACGAAAACGAAATCAATATGAGTCTCAGTTTGGTATAGAAGTGGAGATAGGACTTGGGCGATGTTCTACTTTCTAGTTTTCAATTCCATTCTGGAAACGTTACTTTACAATTTTTGTTAACTCAAAAAATTATTCCACTCACGTGACATGAGAAAATTAGCTTTCCGTCGAAATTAACAGCTCGTCGATTTCTGAATATGCTCCAACTATGAAAGGAAGTACAAAACAAGTGAGAATAGAGAAGAGGTCAGGTTTTGTAGATGTGAAGTTTCTACAATTTCCTAATAAGATATTCCCTTTTTATTTAAATGAGCAGTATGGTTCGGATCAAGTTGATCGACATTTTCATCAGCTTGATCATGTGTTGCTAAATCTTTCGTAGTCAGAAAATGTGAAAACTTTCCGTAAATTAGAACCGACAGTTTACGTTAACATGAAAGTTTCATAATAAAAACTGCTGGCATTATAACTTGAAGATGTTCAAAGAAATTAAGAAATTAAATTCTTAATTTTCAATTAAAATGTAAAAAAAATCAAATATATTGCACTAAAATCTTTTAAAGTTAAGCTATATATAAATTTTATGATGCATTTATGTTTTTTAATTGCTTAAAATAATGCTTACTGTTTTATTTTAACTATTTGTTCTATTATTATTTATTTGTAGCAGTGCAAGAATTTTTTTACCAAATCTTTGTTTATTATAACATTAATTTTTAAATGATATTATATATTCAACTTACTTAAATACCACAAATTTATAAAACATATTGTATTGTAACATATTATAAATATTGTAATCAACTTCTAATATCAATAAAAAAATTTCAAAATATATTTCAGTTATAAATTGGTTGCTCGTGCTCTTAAAAGCTTTACAATAAAATGAACTGTTATTTTATAGTTACTTTTAATAATGTTACAAAACTTTTAAAGAAGAGTTACAATTTACATAGTCTATAAAGTATCCCAAAATATTTTATAGCCAGTAATTAAATATAAAAAGAGGAAATACGTTGAGAAATAAACGAAAAGCATTTTATAAGTAGACAAACTATTTATTTACAAAGTGGATTCGTGAGACACAAATGAGTTTGCAGCTGTGGAAGTATATAAAGAAGAGCGAGAACATTATTTAATAATGAAAAAAGAGGCAGTGCAGATAACCTGATAAAAAGCACTCCGAAAGTCACGTACAAGTTTGACTTTTTGTTGTTCAAGTTCACCGTGTTTATAATGTCACAAATTATAAAGAAAAATGTGCGATAACCTGAGGATCTCTTAGGAAGAACAAGAGAAAGTAGGATATCTGTTAATATGAAAAGAGAAGAGAAAAGAAGAGAAGAGAAGAGAAGAGAAGAGAAGAGAAGAGAAGAGAAGAGAAGAGAAGAGAAGAGGGAGAAGAGAAGCGGAAGAGAAGAGGGTATTTACCTGAATGAGCTTGGGTATTCCATGCACAAAAACCCGATGTGGATCATCTAGTGGAACATCAATGGGGATCAGAGAAGGAGCCACACGCTGCCACAAAACCTCCGCTAGAGAGGCTGACAGACAAACAACACGATCACAACTTCTGTAGGTATCTTTGGCGCCGACAATCCCCTCAAATCCAATTCGTTCAGCTTCATCAACAATCCGTGTACACTCGGATGGGGAGAGAACATTCTCCAAGCAGAAAGCCGTGTTTCTATAGTCGCTCACTTGGGTTCTCTCAATTAGACTGTCTTCGGAATCTGCTTGGAAGTCGAGAGATTTTACCTGAAATTCTGGCGAGAGATCGTTTAGGATGTCGTCCCCTCGACTCATCAACCTTTGCAGGGAGGACAAATTCTCAGTCTCTGGTTCCTCGTGTGAGCCTGCCATTCCTAATCAAGACGTGTTCGCTGCTTCAGCTTCGTTCTGTATACAGTAGTAGAATTGTCTCTACAATATATTGTTAGTTATAAGTAGAGTGGATTGCTGATTGCACAATACAAGGCAACTAAACAATGTTCTATTTTTAGACTGCGCCAGATTTGTTTAGGCTATTAATATGCTACATTGCACGATAATACACACATACAAGCTGATGTAGAGATCTTGTCTAGCTATATAGGGGGTTAAACAATAAACGTATCACGCGTCTAAAGTAATGTTAAACACTATTTAAGGAAACATATCTTCACTGCTTTGAATCCTTTTATATAATAACATAATTAAACATATATGTATACCTACAATAAAAAAAGGCAGAGAATCTTTGGCAAAGTTTATTGTCCACGATACTTGTTTCGCGAGCCAATGTTACGCTTATAAAGATGGTAGAACGGGTAGAACATCCGGGTTTAAGAGTAAAATAACAAAATATTTTGATGTAAAGTAAGCATATTGGATTTGTCTCAATTGTGGTTCCAATTTTAATGTACGCAGGGTCACTCATACAAAGTCACGTTTTTTAATATAGAACTAGAAAACAGTTGTAATACTCTAGTTTTATTCATATATAGCTAGGTACTCGTAGTTATATACAGTTCAATGTATTTAAAAACAAAATACTTATATAATAAACAACAAATGATATATAAAAGCATTTTAAATTGGTATACAGCCACCATAAAGCAGCAACAATCACCTCTAAATCATGAAACAAACGCATAATTTATCCCTTCAACTTGAAGTGTGACATTTTTCTGCTCATGAAATCTCCCAAAATACTTCGACATTTACGATGGAATAGAATGTCAGATATTTTCTATGAATGTTCATATCCCTATATATACATAGCTACCCAGAAGATTAAAACCTGAAGAATATGGAGGTATAGTACCACTTGAGTTATATACCCACCATTATTCTGAAAGAATTATTGTCTATGATATATATATGCACACGCATGTTGATATTTCAATCCATAGATCTCCTAAGTTGTAGTTATACATGTAGAAAAAGGCAGCTTGGACTATACTATAACATAATCATTAATTTCAATGTTTCTACTGCCTATAATAACAGTAAACACGTTATTCTTTTAGATGTTTATCTCTCCCGAGAAAATATTGATTACAATATCCGAGTTTGAAATAAGGTTTGGAATATTATATAATAAATAGAATCAAGATTATTATTTTTAGATATCATATAAAATTAGTCAATGTTCTCCTAAAAATTCTCCGCCAATATATTAAGAAATATCCTCAACTGATCATGCATGGACAGGTTGATAATTTCGTTTAGTTCGACGAAAGTACCTTATATTGATTTTCTTGATGATAAATATTAGAAATGGTGAATGATAAATTGTTATGCCTAAAATGCTACTATAACCTGTTTAACTGTCCACATCTTATAGGTATTACATATTTCATTGATTAATAACGATCTACTATTTAACATATTTTCAACATGTCAACAATTTCCGTTTTGCCATAAAACTTTAAATTCGTATTATATTAATGCTTATAGAAATATTATTAATAAAATATATGTATTATTTCGATCAATCTTTATTTTTATCCTCTACGAAAGATGTGTTTTCCAGTATTATATGAGGATTAGGTTTAACCAAAACGTAGGTACAAATGAGATCTCAATTTTAGAAAACATACCAGACCGTATCTATTTCTTGTTTATAAAACACAAATAACTGCCGATAGCGTGACTTAGATGCAATAACAGCATAATAGCAGTTAAATCGTATATATTAATGGAAATAGTCAGTGTTTTTGCCAATTATTCTATAAAATCTGTAGATTAAAAATATTTTGAAGTAATGTAAACTCAAACAAATTTAAGAATATTATATTTACGGTCAACCTAAGAATAGAAATCCTGTTTATATAAAAAAAAAATGATTAGTACGTATAACATAACTTTATCCAATCAACCACAATTATATAGAGAGATATATTGGAACATAAATACTGTTCCGTTCGGAATACATAACATAATCAAAAGTCTAGGCAAGCTTTGCTTATTTAAAAAACAAAATCAAATGCAATTATATTCTATACGTATATTTGACAATATCTACAATTACATCATACACATGCAAACTCGCAAATGTATACAAATAATCATAATATCATTAATAATACGCGTAACAATGCGTACCTGGAGGTAGAGATAGTGCCCAATATACACGGGGTCATTTATCATTTGAAAGCGCACAGATCGCGCAACCTGAATGACAGAAGAGAATGCTTTGGTATGTGTGTGTGTTTATAGCATCCTATTCGAGTGTGAAATAGGGTCTCTAAAAGTGCAGTTTTAAGTACACACGCACTTACAAATAGAATACTAACAGTAAGCTCGTTTTGAGAAAAATAGCGTCACTTGCAAAGACGTTTAAATATACTACCTAGACTAGACACGCGCCGAAATATCTGTAATTTCGGTTTCAAATCGATTTTTTGTTTGGTGTAGGCAAATTATAAATACATTTACCATCTTTCATAGTATAAACGGTCGATTTTCAAACGGGAAAATGCACCTGATATAAAATGCTGATATGAAAAGTAAAATTATAGACATGTGCGTCAGAATGTCTGCTATAACATATGTAATTTATAGGAGTATAACTTAAATAATAAAAAAATTTGTCGATGACCGCGATTTTATAAAAAATATGCATAGTTTTGCATTATAGTTCATGTAAGCATCCTTTAGCCTACCGAATCGATTTTTTGTTTGGTAGGCAAAATATATAAATTTACTATCTTTTAAAGTATAATCAGTCAATTTTCAAACGGGAAAATGTACCTGATATAAAATGCTGATATGAAAAGTAAAATTATAGACATGTGCGTCAGAATGT
>JAYRBW010129490.1:0-16169 GCA_036023295.1 Invenusta paracnida
ACACATTTTACGCTTATTTCAATTCTTTTATGATATGAGCTAACACACTTTTTGCCCTTTTTGGCTAATAATAATATTACTACTGAAGGCTTAATATTAATGGTCATCTCTTCATCTGTAATACTTTGCAGGATGACCAGGCTCAATTAGTACAGCGCGGGGGTACCAGCTGCGAGTGCACCACTTCTTACTCTCACAGCTTAGGAGAGACGGGCTGGGAAGGAAGTGCAGCCCTACACGATCAGTCCATCATCAAATTCGGTTGCATCCAGTTTCTCCTCGTCTCCTGTCTCAACTTGGACACAAGAGATCCCTCTCCAACCTCTCAGAATATTGTCAGATCAGCGACAGCACTCTGATCCAAATGGATATCTCTATGCTTAGCGATATAAACAGGACTGTCCTCGTTCGGGTCCAACTAAACCAGTGAAATAATTACATTTAGTACACTAAACTGCTTTTAGTTGAAGTAAGTACGTTTACCACGTTAATAATGATAAATGTTTATTCAATGAAAAGGCGTAACTTTTAGGTGAAAAAATTACGAGATGTTAATCGCCACCTCCCACCCTATTTTCAGCAGACCTTATTTTTGCTCTTGTAACTTGTTCACAACAGACAGGCAGCTTTGACAATACTCCATAGTATAATATTGATTTTTAGATCTGGTACCAATAACATTATTTCGATTATTCGTTAGACCCAGCTCTCACATTTCGCAATCGATTTGATTCTTGTTAATATACAATGTTTTTTTGCCCACATACGGGCCATTTTGCCCATATGGGCCAGAAAAACTACGGCAATCTTTAATAATTAATTATTTTTTAATCAAATGTTTACATTCAAGTTAATTTTTAGACTGCAGTATGTTTAGATTTAGCGCATATAATAACGATTGTCTCTTATACCCCCCCTTCCTATTTGTACAGCAGATGCTAACTATTACTAACAGATTACAACATCTTATGGCAATATTAATAATAGTATATGTATATACATTATTATGTACATTTTACAGTATATATATTTATGTCTCATCTCCCGTTATCATCGTTATTTCCGCCACTTGATGCAGTGCATGAGAGGGTTGCTTTCTACTTATTTTAATTTATTTTCCAAACTCCTTTAAAGATGTCATGTTCACATTAATTATTATTAATATTTCACTTTTTAGAAAAAGTTACTGAATCTTTTAAAAGGTACTTTTTGGTATTTTCATTTCCATTTATTTTGATGTAGTAATGTAAACAATAAACCCTTCTAATTATTTTTCAAATTATCGACATATGCATTATTTTCTGTAATTTATCCATCACACTTTGTTACGAGATCATTGTCGTAATTGTTTTATTTTCGTAGTCTCCTTTGTACATATTTGCTTATTGACAATGTGTTCAACATTTAAAGATTTTAAGCATGCTTCTTTTCTCCACTTACACTAGGGTCCATATACTTTTCAATTTTCTTAATCGTTGATCTTGAATAACGTAATTAACTATATCTACAATATAAGAAAATCCAATTCAAAATTAGACCGCCTCCGTGTTATCATTTTTTATCTATGTTTTGCTATAATCTTATCAAGCAATCATAAATAATATCGATGCTGATTAAGTAACAAGATTATGTCAAAGCATGAAAAAATCGATGAATTGCGATTTTCTAATTTTGTATTAAATTTTTAACGGATCTAGTTGTGTATTCTATTCAATATCTATGGTCTTGACTTAAGATAATAGTTTTTACAATAAAAAATATCAATTTACAGTCAACTAATCTTTTTTATAGCATAGCTTTTATAAGTATATGTATGTAGGTAGAAAATATCTAGCTTTGATTTATAGTTATTTATTTGTAAAATTTTGTCTTTAGTGTACCCTACTCCTTTCTCCCCTTCTATTCATCAATTGCTCTTTTACCATATGTCTTATTTGCAGCACTACACTTTTCACATCAAGTCTTGTTTCTGATTTTATACTTAATCCATTTTTACCAAGATATCAAATATGTAATCGCCCGTTGTTATCCATACAACTATGATTAGCAAATCTCTACTCCAATGTACTGATTTTGTTTTAAATTTTGGTACCATATTACAAAGTGAATAAATGTATATTTTCCCCTCATTTCGGTTGATAACTAGCGTTCGTGTTTGTGTAATATATTCATAACTATATTGTTGTGTCTCTAATTCTATCCATCCTGCAAATTTTCTAAATTGGTCCTGTATAGTTTTTGTCAATAATCCTACTTTACAATCTACAGTTAATCTGTATATTATACTATTTTTACATTGTATAAAGTGTTTATCTGTGAAAAATATGAAGTCGGTCTTTGTGTGATATTTTGTTATTTTTGCTTCAATACTGCTTTAAACATTTCGGATTATACTAGCTATTAAGTAAATTTAGGCCTTGATAGTTCAGGATAATACTTAAATTATGTTACCGAAGTTTTACATATCTGAAGGAAACCTTAAAAATAAACAACAATATATGAAGCTAAATACAGTAGATATAATTATATAGAGTGAAATTATACTTTTATTCGAATTGTATAACATAAATCATTGTAAAACTGAAAAAAATATATACACGCACTATCATGTAAACAAGATATTGTACTATGCAGTTTTATTCAACTCTATTGAAACTGAAGATTGGGTGTAACGATCAAGACTTTAACACTATAAAGGCGAAGTCTACATCAAAATTATATCATTAATAACATTTATTTTTAATTTATGCATATAGACTATTTAAAAAGGTTTGTTTTTATTATTATACAAAATACTTATAGGAATATAAAGTATTATTTTTACATTTAAAGTAATATATTATAATTTTTAGCACTGATATTATACTCTTACAATAACCTATACTAAATGAGATAATTTTAATTCTTAAGATGACTTGACGCTACATACATGCAGTATCTTTTTCTATTCCTTCTAAATACATATATTGGTCTACAAGCTTTTCTAGAAAATGTACATATCAGGGAATACTTAAAGAAGCATTTCTAGTAGTCCCTGGTACATATTTAAAGATTGTGTTTGATATGTATAAATCTACTGATCGAATAACATCAAATACGCAATATATTTAGCGTATATATTTTGTGTACTCTATGATATTTAGTACATATACCCATTTACATACATGAATATGAGCATATATTTTTAAAAGTTTAACTTGATTTAAGGGAACTTAAAAGTTGGTAATTTTAACTTCTGAATACAGCACGTACAAAGAATTATCTTGAAAATAAAGTTAATATAAGGAATTGAAACGTACAAAGATAAATTAAGAAATAATAAATACTTGAATTATATCAGTTTAAGTAGAAAGTTGCATATGAAATAAATAATAAGGTATGAAATTTAAAATATACGGATAATTCACTTTCCAAATGTAGCAGAAATAAGCATATACTTTGTGTTGGGATAATAAAATACACTAAATACTAATTGGGTCTTATATCACCAGACTGGGTCTTATTTAAACTAAAAAATTGGTTGTAATCAGAATCACTGCTATGTCTCGGCTTTTCTTCATGGGGTAGCACCAAAGACGTGGTGCTGAAGGAATGCCTTGAATTAGTTCCGCGTACCGGCATAGTGGGTGGTTCATCAAATACGCAATCGTCATTTCCATCGCTACGGTGTAGTTGGTACTTGTTGAAATATCCCTCACGATTACTAACAGGATTCAACAAGGACTGAACACGACCCAAGTTAGTGACTTTATCCTTGAATTCAGTAGTGATATTGCTCAGTGCATTACTGAGCCGGCGATCTTGGTGCTGTTTGCTTGGCCTACAGTTACCAATATTCGGCTCGAATAAATCCTCATTTATAGTGTCATCCGGGCTAAGGGAAATACTGGGCCGAACTGCATTTAACAGGCCACTTGGTCGTATCAAACCTTTATTGACTAAATCACGCTCAACCGTCTCAAGTATTTGGCGATGTCCTGGCTCTTCTGAAATACCACGAAGTCTTGTTCCGAGCGCTTGAGCTTCTTCTGATGAGCCACATCTATAGACATGAGTATGAACTACACCATCCGTCTCTGGATTTAAACCAAGAATGATAACCCCAACGATGTCACTGTATCCACTCTCACCGTGAGTGACGTAGGCAATATCACTTAGAAGAACCGGTGAAAACTTCACCACTTTCTCCCCCACACTAGAACTCGATGACGCATTTGCCTCCTTCGGTTTGAATTGTTGAATCTTCATCGCCTTCGCAGTGATTTCCAGAGTTAGCTTATTGAGTTGGTGAGTTTTGTCGGACCATTCGTTGACTAAATCACGGATCACTCCAGAAGTGAACTGTTTCCCGTAGACACCCTGGGCCTTTCTCCAGCCAAGGTATTGAACGGTAAAAGCATTCGCATTCTGGTTAGACGTGCGTCGCAACATTTTCGGGTCTACTAAAGGAGATTCATTTTGCGAGGAGCATCTTTGCATGCAAAGACAGTTTGTACTGGAATGTGAACCTCCCATACGATAGTATAATGTCGAACAAATTAGTTGGATTAGACAAAACAGTATATGTTCCTCCGTTATGCTTCCTTGTGCACATACGTAACTATATTTCTTCACAAGAAGAAAGAATAGATTTCTAGTTAGGCAATGGAAAATTAAGCAAAAGTAAACGCCCATTCTTTAACGATTTATCTATAAGCTACATCTATTACTTCCCCGTGTCTGAATAAAATCATATATATGTATGTACTGCTATTAACAACTATAGGCAACATATCTTGAAACACAGAGGTTATTTTAATTACTATATACTTGCAATTTTTAGACATGTCTAGATGAGATAGTCATCCTTTTGTTATAATTACGTGAAAAAAGATAGTAATATACCATGCATTAAGGATATTAGGATAATGTAATAAACAGCAATTTTTTAAACAATGCATGACAGCAAAGTAGGAGTAAGAATATTAACCCGTTTATGCATTTGTGAGATTTTTAAGAATATTCAAATTTAACTACATTATCTTATATCAGAGTAATTAAACTCTATATTTATTTACTCCATGATATAATATATTATCCACGGCGTAATCAATACATACAGGGTGGCCTAGAAGTAATTAAGGATTCTCTATATATAGCGGATTATTCAACAAGATGTACAATTATTTATCATACGGATTCATTGAACACATAAATTGTCAATGCATAAATGAAATCTTCGAAATGAACAAATGAAATATTTTATCAATGCAAAGTCGATTTAATTGCAATATAACAATATTTTCCAGTTGTTAGTTATATTATATTAAATTTCTTATTTTATAGTTGTTCAAGTGTCCATTGAAACGTATAATACCAAAGCGGGGACAACTGGATGCAAAGCAACGATATAGCTAAGTCAAGGACTACTATAAATACTTCAGTTAAAATATTCCCTGGACGTCTTCAAATACGTAAATATAATTAAAAATGCAAACTCTTCCTAATAAGCTTATAGTATTTATTTTGTTTTTGTTGTAATGTATTAAACTTTTTAAATTGTATATATGACTATTATTTGAATAGTATTTCAAAACATGTTTAGATTCAATACACCTCGTCATAAGATTAATAACTATTAATTGCACTGTAAATATACCATGAAGATTGAATAACTAATTAAATTAACTAGTTGTTTTTTTATCTATTTCTATAGTATACCATAGATATTTGTTTACTAAATATTAACCTATATATATATATAAATATGGATATACCTATTTATCTATATATCTATGTTAATTATTCTATGCTGTATACTATGTTTTGTTTAAATTACAATGTATTTTGAACCCATTTCTAAGAATTTATCATTTTCTTAATCATAAAAGTTATATAAATGTATAATTTATAGTACGAGGACACCCTGATTGTTTTAATACACTATTATTTATATAGAACATAGTATATTGCATAGAATAATTGACATAGATAAATAGGTATATAAAGTAAATCAAATATCTATGGTATATACCATAGAAATAGATAAACAATAAAGTTCTAGTTTATTTAAATATTCAATCTCTATATGGCATATACAGAGCAATTAATTGTTTTTAATCTTATGACGGTGTGTATTTAATCTTATGAAACAGTGCATTATATTAAATATGTTTAAAATTAACACTGTAATTTCTAGTTTTAAACAATAATTATATTAATAATATTATATATTTTGTGAAAAATATTATTATTATCAAAACAAAAACGACAGTGGTGGCGCAAAAGTAACAAAAGAAAAAAAAGTATGCTTTTTGACAATTGTACATTATTAATTATGCAAAAAATCAGACGAAAAAGTTTATTTATATACTTATAAAAATTTCTTTGTATAGAGTAATAAAAATTATTCATCTAAAGTTACATAATACCAAAAATATGTCCCAAATTTCAGTTATCTGTAGTTAGCATTATAGGTTGTATATCATATATATTATGATCCACATGTTATTTTAAAAACTAACATTATAACATAACACTTTTGAAGACATTTATTCCATCAATGGATGAATTACGTACCTGCAACAGTAATTTATTTTTTCTCATTGAATTTTCATTGCAATTTGGCTTGAAATATAATAGTAAATGAAAAAATGTTTGTATAAATTTTACTTCTTAAAATATTACACTACTTGTAATAATTTAAGTAGTATATAACATTAAATATATAATATATATTTATCGCAAAGTAATGGGTAAATTCGCTTAGAACATTTTGTGGTTTTTTTGACTAATATATATTTATATTTAATATATTTAAGCATGATACAAAGATTTATGATATCAGAAAAGATTACATTATATTTATAGCTTCAACTAGTTGAGCCATATAACTCAATTTAAATAATTATTTTTATATTGGAATAGGTATGTTAACATCATAGTATTTTCTTTACCTTTTTTTAATATAAAAAAACAGCTTTGAAGTTACAGTTTTTCTTCTAGCCTAACTAATATATCTTTTAAATTTCTAACTAAACACTAAAACCGATTAGTTATGTTTCTTTTCTTTATCATTTTTATGAATGGCTATAAAGTATAATCATTAAATTAATGATTATACTTTGTAGCCATATTCATAAAAAATAATCATAATATGATCATTCAAGGTCAAGTTACATATCAACCACGAGTTTTTTTATTAATAATGTAATAATATTAATTACTGTCATAAATAATTATAATATTGACATGTAATAAATAATTTATAAAATAAAGTATTGTCAAGAAATAGAAATAGAAATGTACCAATATGACCAAACAAAGTTGTTTTTTGAAAAGTAATAAATATGCCATGAAGTATATTGTAGATTAAACATATTTATAAATATACATTCCACAAATTGAATTTCTTCAATTACTATTTATCTAAATATGATAATTAATCACCAAGCACTGATTTTCTCTTTTTCTTCTTTAAGTTTTTGTACCACTGACAGCCAACTAACTTGTCGGGTTTCAAGATTTGGAAGCCACCTTCCAGAGTTGCCATACCTCCCCCAATAGCACCACCTTGTTTCCTATCCAGACAGAATATTCCCGCAGCATTGTCGAAGTCGCCACAGTAATTAGGTGCTGAGAACACCGTTACTAGTCGTCTGTTTGCATAGAATTCATAACCATCCTCTACAACTTGATGAGCTCTAATGATTAAATCGAGATCAAATTTATCTAAGAAGTATTCCACAACATCGTATCCGAAAGCAAATGAACACCCCCTGTTATTCGGAGCCCATCCAAGAGGTTCGTCGTTATTTTTACATTCCATTGGATCGGACCAGAGAACATCACAAAGAAGTCCAGACGCGGGAATTTCAGTTGGACGCGTTAATTTTTTAAATTCTTCCTGTAAAGATGTCACTTTAGGTTCCAACATTTCAGGAGAAAGACCACCATGACAGCAGTATATACTATTTTCAATAATTGCAGCTACCGGCATTACGTTAAATACTTTTATAAATGATTTCCACACTTTTGTGGATCCAAATCTCTCTTTTATTTCTTGCTTGAAGCCATAGACACGATTTATAAGTTGAGACTCGTGGTTTCCACGAAGTAGAAATACATGCGTTGGGTATTTTAACTTGTATGCAAAGAGTAAACAGACCAACTCAAGGGATTGCATGCCTCGGTCAACGTAGTCACCAAGAAATAGATAACGAGTCTTTGGTGGATGTCCAGCTAAATCAAATAATCTCATGAGATCATAAAACTGACCGTGAAGGTCTCCGCAAACTTTGATCGGAGCTTCCAGTTCCAATAACATCTTTTCGTCAGTGAATACCTGTCGAATTATAAAGCAGACAGCTTGACAATCTTTAGCATTTAAAGGGTCTCTTGGTATTGGAATTCTTTTCATTGACTTGACACTTTGAATGAAGGCATCGATGTCGAGTTCGTATACATCCTGATCTCCTTCTTCAGCTTCATCATGCTCATCTTCGTTAGAGGCATGGCTGCTGGTACTTGTTGTGGGTGCTTGCATTATAATTTGTATTTATGCACACTATAAATCCAAAACTTTAAAGTAGTAATAGTAATTATAAAGACTCAAAGACATGGTGCAATTGTTCGTAAAAATTTATATAATGTATCCCTTTTAAAATAAAATGATGATTTTGTTTAAATGAAAAATCATTCGCTGCTACATGTATATTTCAATATTATCAATTTCTGATACTATTTGAATAATGCGTTGTTATTTGATCAATAATTTAAATATTTTTAGTTTTTCCATGAAACTTAGATATTTAAATCGATAAAGGCGACATGTAACGTAAAAATTTGGTTGAAGAGGGAAATCCCAACTACAGGCAAATTGATTAATCAATGATATACCTATAATATACCAGATATTTATTTTTAAAATCTTGATGCGATTAAACTTTCAGCACAAATTTTGATTTCCATAAAGGATTAAAATTTCGATGTTTTATTTGATTGTCTATCTATTCTATTATTTCGAGCAATATTTTATTTATTATTAAAAAATGGTTTCATTAGTTATATGTGTGCTGTGCATGTGTTGTAAATAATATAATATGATACGTTTGACATCTTATTTCAAAATGTACTATTAATAGTAGTTAAATACTTGTATTTGGCCTTAGATAATAATGTACATGTGATAATTAATGTAGATATACGCTATATTTATATTATTTAGCAATTAAATACTTAATTTAATACTTTAATTAATAATAATACTTTAATTTAATACTTTTCAAAATAACACAAATGAATACAAAGTAATGCATAAATTAGTGTATTATAATTATATCTATGAGCATAAATCATCAGCATTACAAATTGCGATATATTTAGTTAAAACTTCCCTTTTTGAAAAGAAAAAAATGATTTGTTTTACTAATAGGCATGTCGCCTCTATTAAATATATATCTGTGCCTTGAAAACACATATTGATTAATATTCATATTGAATATTATACATAAAAGCATAGAGATCTAAATCTGAACATTCTGTGTATTGTTTGCATATGTTTTTTATTACGATGCTTTGGTATTTTCTTGCAGTTATTTAAAATAATAATAATACATATATTTATAGCTTCTTGTTGGGAATAACAATTGTGCTTTTTAAAATATATTATATTAATGTATTAACAGCTATACATATAGATTCATTAAACAGATCCGCACCATAAAAGATTTTTATTTATATATATATATTGATGCAAATCAATATCTTTGATTTTATAAAACCATTTTGATTTTTAAACACTTATACTATGTGCACTTATTTTTAGCCATGCTTTTTTATTTATACGATAAATGAAACGAAAGATTTTTATGATTACATCTCATAAATTTTTATTGAAAGTTTAAATTAATGTATTTATTTATTTCATAGATATTTGTTTTAATACTTCAGGTTAACCCTGACTAATATCTATGATTTATTTACAACAAAGTAGAATAAGAAAATAGCATATCATCAATTATTGCTTGACCATAAACAATTTTTATGTAAACTAATATTTGAAAATAATTTGATATTTTTACATTAAACATTTATTCATTTGCACATTAAAGGATTAATAAAGAATTAATAAATTTTTAGTGACTTTATATACAACATGTTAAAAATTCAATGCATTATATATATTTTCTTGTAATGTAGTTATATAAATTTATTTTGACATGGCCCGAAAAAGTTATCTTAATTATTTGAATTCTAAACATACCTATTAATTCTAATTTTTGGTATTTCAAGCTATTCTACCTTTGATAATTGAACATATATAGGTAAAAATCAAATAATTTTAATTTTTATAAAATATTTAATTTATCTTTTATATTGTATTATATTATATATCTGCATAATTTTAAAAACAATATTTCAATAAAGTATTCGGGTAAAGAAATTGTACTGTATATCATTGAACTATATATATATCATAAATACGAGTTTAATTTTATTCAGCTACTCCCTCATAATTACTTCAGCAATTTTAACAAATTAATATAAATATCCGACATATCATTAAGTGTGAGTATAATGAGAGATATTTCCCAGCATTTATTATAACATGGAACGATAAGTTTTCAATGGAACGCGAACTTTCAAATTACAAAATTTGCGGAATATTTGTCTCCAAGAAAACTATATTTTTGCAAAATTTTCAAAAATAATATCAAAAGCGATGCTGTTCAACATATATAAAGTACATTATTAAAAAATATATTTTTCCCAAATGATTTGTTCATTATTTTTAAAATAATATATTTTTAAATTTAACTTGATACAAATATTTTAAGCTGATTATCTAATTAATGGTAAATAAATATATTATAATCGTCCTCGAATTTTTCTAGATATTATTCTATTCAAATCTTTTAGCTACTAATATAGTTTATCTGAAAACAGATGTGAACAGTGATACTATAGTATGCTACATTATATTTTATATAGCGTAGCATATATGAATATTAGCATATAATTTTTATGTACCTATTAAATTTTCGAATTTATATATGGGATATTTCTCAGAAATTGTAAAACTTAAAAAAAATTTGTATACATATATATTTATGAAATTATTTATATATCTATTTGCAGACTCAAACCTCGAACCACTCCGCAGGATTCACAAAAAAGTCGTAAAGATCATTGGAAGTGACATCGGAACCTTCAAGAAGTACCTTGATAACAATCTCAAAACCCTGCAACAACGATGAATAACCAAACACATCCACTCCTCGACTACATCCCTATGGAGCGTGGAAGACACACTCGACAATCCCACTTCAGACTGTCTAACTTACCCATAACCGAAAAATATAAACAATCGTTCATCTACCAAGGATGCAAACACCTCAATGTATGATATGCCCACAAACATGTTTCCAAGACGTTATTTTATATACGAACTGCGATTTGTTTTATACTATCCCCATTTTAATATATGATACTATATTTTAGCTACATTTTGCACTACATATATACCGCATTGTTCCATTGTTTTATATTTAATTTTTTACCGTTCTGTGTTAAAATCAATTAAGGTTTATTATTATTATTTTAGTGTGTGTATATGCTTCTGCAAAAAGAAAACAGTCTATATAAATCTGTAATACAGTATAATACAATAAATAGGAATTTTACAATAAATAGAAAAAACGATGTCTATAATATTACAGATCTGGGCCAAATAGAATAAGATTAGATCACAAATTGAGAGAGTTTGTTTAATATTGATATCAAGCAGAAAATCACTTGTTGCTTGGACCTTGGCTCAACAATACAACAAACTATTTGCTGAATGGTGTTATCAGTTTTTCTTTTTTACTGACACAGCACGTTTATAATAATGAACTAAAATTGTGCTAAATGTATATATATATATATATATATATATAAAGAGAACAGGCACCTATTTAGTAGCTGACCGTTGTTAACGCATTATGGACCCACACAACGTCAGTAAATGTGAGAGACGTTAAAATCGACAAACCTCCGGAACGCCTCAACAACACCCCACAATCGATGGGCGATCAGATAATAGATCCATCGACTTATACGTTTGTGTTAATCTTAAAAGTGTCAATCTTAAATTATCCACAGATTTTTGCAAAGGATCATAGAACCGCGACAGGTTGTTCGAATTATATACTCTAATCGGTAACTCTCTCAGAAGAATTTTGCTATGCAAAAGGAAGGCAAGAAAAGGGTGTGAAGAGGAGCTTGTTTATACATATATACATATATACATAGGTCCCACCTCCATTCCGCCTTTAAATACACACACTAGTCGATTCAATTCCTTTCATAACACCTTACTTGCTAATCCCTCGGCGGGAGGTTCGCTATTATCCATCACTAATGAGACCCTTTGAACCAACACCAACCCCCAGCAGTCATAAGTTGGCAAGTAAATGATGAAACTGAAAAGCGCTTGGACAATTCCACATCTTGGTCACTCACCCATTGGCGTATAATTGCGTCCACATATTGCTATCCTGTCCAAACCAGCCGGTTCATCGTCGTGACACTGTTGCGTGGATGACTTTTGAGTGTTCCATAAGATTGCATCATCGTGTAGACCTTTACACCTTGAGAAATGATGAGGTAACTCTAACTCGGTTCTTAGCCCATAGGTCGGTTGCATTGGAAAGAAATACTTCTTGAAGAGATGTGCTTGTTGACCACTTGACCAGCCGCGAGACTTCATAAAAAAGATTATGAGAGTCACTTCGTATTTCTCAAAGAAGGTATAATATAGAGTTGTAGAGTATTTATAAAATATCTTAAAATGAAGGTATAGGTATATTATGAGGAGTATATATTAAAATGTCGGGTAGCACTTGACTGTGCTTCAGTCTTAAGATGTTTAAAATAGAATTATATGTGATAATGCCGAGCAGCGCCAACAAGAGTGTGACATTTGTCCCATTTTTGTCTTCTCAGTATTTGATTTGATAAATTCATTGTCAATATTACAGAAGACTTCAAATCTTCATGAAATGAATATATATATACACATGTTAATTTTGTCAGATTAAAATTGAAATTCAATATTTATGATAGAGGATTAAAATATGTTTATTACATTTTATATTGGTTTATAAAATATATAAAATATTTATAGTATGTGTTAATAAAATTATAATATATTAAAAGCGGAGTATAAAAAAGTTGGTGTATAATTTAAACGTGTTTTGAGCTTATTTTTATGTAATATGCATAAGTGGATAATCCTGAAATGCATTAATGAACCACTTTCAAACATATATAATTAACTCATGCATAAATAAAATGCACATTACTACAATGACTTTATTATATTACTTATATTTCGTACATATATACAGCTCATAGTTTATGAGGACGTACATTTACCTAGGACGCACATATATAGGCGGAGAAAAAACTGCATGACATCTTTCTTTACAGGCGCACTTTTTTAGTCGAGCTAATTACCATAGTGTGTTGAAGTGTTTGTAACAGCAACCACTAGAGCGGCTCCGTCTCAATGGAAGATGCAGAAGAATCGACGGGCAAGATCCGGACCATCATTCACCTCTTCTTCAGGATAAATTTTGCGAAGTGGTGCCTATACAGTGGAGCGTAACGACAACGTGTTATGCCGGAAATCCTCCAAGAACTCTTCCCCAGTAAGCCCATCAGCCAATTTCCCTGGAATCTATATAGGTATCTTCCAATTTGCTTTTCTGTATTTACTCCTTATAGGAGTAGATATATATTGCATCAAGCCCGCAGCATGGGGTACGTACATACATAAATAGCTATACATACTTAAAAACAGGAATCAGGTCGCCATTGTTGTCCCAGTGAAAGGCCAAAGTGAGAGGACTTCCTGAATTCGCACCCAGATGTCCGGGATCCAGTGTCAATCAGTTGTGGAACCGTCCAGATCACCAGACTATCCCCCTCCTTCTCTTCCTCCTTCAACACTTTCTTCGTTCTGTCCTCACCAAGATGCGTTTATCAGGATATGTAGCGCTTCACACTGTATACTATATACATATATTTATTAGCATATTATTTGTATCGAATAAACACTTTCATCTCACAAAGTAAGTAATTATAAAGGTGTGAATTTTATTAATGGGAAGATTCTTATATTATATGAATATATTTAATTTTATAGTTTCATAATTGTATTAAATTCCGCAATAATAGATCTACGTACTATTATAATAAGAATTATAATTCTGATTGTTGAAGTAAGTTTGGAAATGCATACTTTTATTTCAATTAGTCCTTTAATCAAAATATATATATGTACATTATTTCTGTATAACTTAAGCATTTTACATTATAAAATAAGTTACTTAGAATATGCGAATAAATAATTATACTGATGAATAATTCCCTGAAGTTTGCTTTACATTTTTATTTAAAAAAATCAATTAAACAACTATAAATTACATTAAGCAGTGTGATGCTCAAATCTTCCCTAACATTTTCATACTACTGCAGATTGCTTGCACACTCCCCGTTACTTCGTGCGAATGCGAGAGAAGTGCAAGTACTCTCAAGAGACTGAACACCTACATGCGTGCATCAATGTCTCAAGATCGACTCTCATCATTAGCTCTTATACATATAGCTTATGATAAAATAATAGATCTTAATGAAGTTGTGAACATTTATGCCAGACTTAATCCAAGGCGTTTAGAATTGTTTTCATTGATAAAAGAATAGATCTAGGCACATAAACCATGATTAACTAGAGTATAATAATTACATATTATTACATTTTATACATTTTTATATTAATATAATTGTATATTGTTTCTTATAATTATACCCAATATAATATGTATATAAGTAACTAAGTACTAAACATTTAATACAAAGTAAACTGTACATACAATATTTTTATTACCATACACATACACTAATTTTGTTTACTAAATTGTAAAAAATAAATAGTTTCACTATATTCATAAAAAAATCATTGCTAATCTATTTGCATAATTTAATAAATAAAATGTTATTGTAAATTAAATTATGTATTTATATATTTAATATTGAAAAGGTCACCTATTAACAAAAATGAACCATCCCCAAATAAAACCTGGCTACGGGCCTGTATTTATAAAGCTTAAAGTAAATAGGTATATGTATGGCTATTAAATTTTAAAATTTATTTTAATTTATGGGTTTTTTGTAGGTTATACATGAAACCATAACACCACTTGTACTATATATTTATAATTTATCTTAATTTATAATGACATGTTTAACTTAAGCTATTTTTTATTTATACACCCTATTATTTATGTTTTAAATAAACAAAGCCTATTATATTTGTTAAAGCCCAACTAACACTAATATGTAACCTTGAAACCATCTTTGTAGCAGTCATCTACAACATCCAGTAACCCAATATTTCATATCATAAAGTTAGAGAGCCAGCAGTTTGCAATTATTTCTCACTTATCACAAATGAACAACATGTACCAATAGTATTTAAATGTGAGGACACATATACATACCAATGCCAATGGAATGGCAATAGCAGCTGTCAAATTTTAAAAATCATTAAATCTATTGGTGGTGCAATTTCACTATGAATAAGTATAGTAAAATGTCTATTAGTGGTGCAGATATTGCACTATACCTTTTAAAATAAGTTATTGGTGGTGCGAGCAAACCAAAAAGAACATCCCTGTAAATAGTAACCTATAAACATATTAAAAAGTATGCTGCTGCTACCACAGCACAATTATCAAGAATCTCGTCTATCATTAAAGTTTGTACCACCAATAGACATTTTACTATACTTATACATGGTGCAATCAGCCATCAGCAATCACACCACCAATACTATTAATACTAATAGCACCGACCTTTAAAAATATTATATAGAATGTTAGTTTGCACTTTCATGGTTTGTCCTTACACAAAATCCTGGACTGTCAGTGTTAATATCAAAAGTATTCATAGTATTACTATGAATACTTTTGATATTAATACTGACTGTCCAGGTTTAATTTTTTCTAAAAAATCCAGTTATGCAATGGAATTGCCCTTATGAATTACATTGTAATTTTGTATTATTTTGTTTCAGTACATATTACAAGAGGACGATCGCAATACCCTTTCTGGACAACTTCAGTCAAGGCCTTTCAGATAGATTC